>JANHJO010006318.1:5964-20711 GCA_032468235.1 Pseudoxyrhopus heterurus | reverse complement strand
CAAGCACAATACTGTAGCACCACATTTAGTTTTATAATTGATTTGCAAACTTCAGAGATTTTTATAAGAAGACTAACAATGTTCACACCTGCACTGTAGCCTGGAATTCAAAAACATAACCCCGTTTATCTGCATTCTACTACAGTAGATAAAAATTATTCTGCAAGATCTCTCTCGCAACAAAAAGAGTTGATCCAGGTTTTCTGAGTGTAACAGCGCCGCGATTTCAAAAAACTGCACTGTAAACCATCAAATCCAAACTGTTAAGTCTGACTCATGCGGGAATGTAACCGCCATCTCTATGAAAGCAACAAAGAATGAAGTGGTCCAATGGATAGTCCGAAATACAGTAGTCCCAAAGCCTTTTAAAATGATTGGCGCAGTTTTGACTATTCCTCCGCATTACTGAAGTCCCAAGAGTTTCCATTTAAAGGTAAACATTTTTCATACTCTTCAACTGTGATACATGTAGAACTCAAAATACTCCGTATGATACAACACAGAAAGTAGTAACATTCTGCTTTCTATTTCTTTGCCATCGATAAACAGGGACTCTTTGAAACAACGAAAACTCAAGTCTTAAAACTTCTGCAAAAGCAGAGATATTTAGACATGTTCACTCTGCAAACTACGGAAGGATCTCTTAGAGGCTGAGTAATCAAAGTCCTATTTGTATGTGAAACAAATTGGAAGAAAGAGAAGCAGAAAGTCTAAGACAGATTCCAATGTTAAAAGGCAACAAACCTTGTTCTTAGGTTGTGAAGGAGGTAAGAAATTATCAGAAAAAAAGCATTCCCTCTATGTCCCAAATTTACATCCCCAAACCTACAAGGGAACTTTTTTTTTTACTCAATTAAACCCAGATTTTGCTTTGGATGTACACCCTTGGGGTTCTCAAGGTCACTGTATAATATCCAGAAATAAACCCATAGGTACGCCCTTACACTTCAAATTGGCCATCCGAAGTCAGACACTGTCCCTCTGGCTCTGGCCTTGGTTAATGGAAAACTTTTCATTTGCTCTGTTAGGAATCCCAAAGAGCCTTTCACTGAGTAAAAGGGGAGGGGAAAAGCCAGAGATACAGATCTGGACATCAAGGGGTTGGTTGAAAAGTTCAGGGCATGATTAGAATGATAACTGATGGTCAGCAGATACTTTTTGATCCATTATGGGCTAATTTTTGATGGACTAAAAACTATCGCAGGAACAGATGATCTGATAGCCTCCAAATATTTTGAGGGAGCTTCATTAACTTGATGGCCCAGAGGACTGAGTGCTGTTAGCCAAGATATTAATCTATATAGGTTGCAGAAACTGATGTGAATTACCTGGCCATCGCTACCTATGTGGTCTTGTTAAGAGCTCACTGTTAATCAAGATTGCACTTTCCTGATCACTTTCCATGAGTGAGCAATGCCCTACCTGCTGAATCATACTCCTGGCTTATCTCTGGAAACAGACATGGAACAATTGAATCTAGGTTAACAACAAAACTTGTCAATGCAAGGAAGACCCGAGTAGCTATCTACTCCTCCTTGATTTCAGGTTTAAGGATCAGGTTGCCTAATCCAGCTTCATCTAAATAAAAGCTAAGTTCTTGTCTCAAATGGAAGGGATGACAACAGCTAAGAAAATTCTGGAACAGATTATTAAATATGAGATTCTGACAGAAAAAAAAATAACATGTGGACTGGACTAGGTCACCATTGAATAGTCAGAGAGCAACTGCATCTGATGAGTGTTATATCAAGGGTTTCTTGTGAAGCTGAAGAGTCAAAGAGCAAAGAGGAGAGGTCCATTCTAGACACTGTGTTATTGGCATTTTAAGAAACAAAACCACAAAATCTGTTAAGTTGTAATGGATCTGGGACTTAGCAAATGTCATAAAGGATAATATCAAGATTTTGCAGGATCAGTAGGAACACATCAGGCAGAAAGAAGCAAATTGAATTTCAACCAAGACAAATCTCAAATTTGGCTATGGGTAAGAAAATCAAAGATATGAATACAGGACCAGAAAGAATGGCACACACAAATAAGAACTGGGTGTACTGGGGACTCAGAAGCTGAATATGACCCAATCATATGATACAGCTGCAAAAAAATTACATGGAATCCTGTTGCATCCACAGAAAAATAGCATCAATATCAAGAGAAGTCATTGCTTTTGAATAATCTGCATTGGTCATTCCATACCTAGAATATTGCATTCAGGTTTAGACATATTTTAGAAAGGACATTAACAGACTGGATGGAGTGTGTCCAGAAGAAAGCAACCAAGCTGGAGAAATGGTTGGAGATATCAAGTGTATTTAGTCTGGAGAAGATTGCAGGGAGACATGTCAGTTGTCTTCAAGCATCTGAAGTATGTCACATATAAGGAGGTATTATTCAAAACAGTTGAAGACAGGACAAGAAATCAAAAGGGTTAATTGATTACAAACTAAATTTTAGCTGTAAATCGAAAAAAATGTCCTAAAAGTAGGAACTGTTCCATAATGGAACAGACTATCTTAGGAGTTGATGAACTCTCCTTCTCTTATTTGATGTAATCAAAGCAGAGGTAGTAGGAAGTAATTGCCAAGAAAATGGTGTTACTTATTGTCTATGGAAATTCTCAGACATCCAGGTCATGGTTGTCCCAAAGGTGCCTTTTCAAAAGGCATCTGGTCTTTGGTTTTCCTTAAAGATGTTTCGTTTCTCGTTCAAGAAGCTTCTTCAGTTCTGACTGAAGAACTTTGTTACTTGTTCATAGGCACTATTTCGGTTCTGGATTAAGGTTGAAGTCTCTGCTGAAGGTTTCCCAGAATAGGAGGTAGGATTTTGAGGTAGACATGAAGGCTTATGTTAACATTTAACTAAAGAACGAAATTTGGCACTGGATGATAAAACTTATCTTGGGAAATGTTAAACCATGGCCCTAGAGCCTAAATGTTTGTTGATTTCATGCTTTCAGCAAACTGCACCTTAACCCTAGTTTAAAAGGAAAAAATCCAGTCAATATTGCAACAACTGGAGCAAATTAAAAGCTGGCGATAGGCAGTATAGAAAATATGTTTTCTTTTTCTTCATTGGCACTGTTGCCGCCACCAGTTTCTCTTTTCCTCCTCCTTCTCCGTCCCGTGCCTTCTCCGCCAGCTGTCAAGTTCAGCTAAGGTATATCTGCAGTAGATATTATAACTGGCAGCAAGCAAGACCCTACAAGGTGAATTCAAATAGGTATTTCTGATCCTCAAAGTAGATCTGAAAAAGAATTTGTGCACATGTATTTGCCATCTTTGCAAATTAGTTTTGGATACTATCAGTCACAGAAAGCAGCAAAAAGATGTTGGCTGAGTTTGGGTCAATGACTACAGATGGCCCAGGAAAAATATTCTACTCAACCATGAACTTAACTTCACAGGATTGTAATGAGGACAAAAAGGTTACTAAGAAGGAAATATCACTGTGCAATTCAAAAATCAAAATGTGGGTCACGCTTATGTTGGAGATTTCACAAGTTGTCTACTTACTTTTATGTCTTTGGTTACCCCAAAAAAATCTGGAAACTTTTTTTAAGAAGAATAAACCTTCTTGAGCAAATTTATCGATCACTCAATGCTCTGCAAAGAATTGCCAAAAGACGCAAACTCCACATGTACCATTTTTCAAATAAAAATCAAAGTTCCACTTTCCAATATATGTCTCTGTTCCTTCCATCACAGATCTTCAAGGTTCTTTTTCTGACTTTTGAAGCAACACAATGAGGAAGCAATGCACAGATTTTAAGGGGACCTTAACAAACTTCTCTAGAAAAAAAACTTACAGTTGATAAGGAAGACATCATACCAAGCTAAGCTTTTTTTTTTTTTTGGCTTTCGTTTAGCACAGGGGTGTCAAACTGGCAGCCCACGGGCCAGATGTGTCACATGCAGGCCACACCCACCCCAGCTCCACGTATGGGAAAAATGTCGCAAAACGTCACGTGACGGCAATGTGACGCGGTGAGTTTGACACCCACGGCTTAGCAAGTTATTTAAAACCAGCCTAATATGGCTTAGTCAACAAACTATGGCCAAGCAAATTATGGTTCAGCATAATGGTTCAGCATAATAATTAGCAGAGCTAATCAATGTAAGGTAATTCCAGCATGTAGGCTCATAGAATAAAAAACAGGTTATAAAATGAAAGAGAGATCTGGAGGGAAGAGCAACAGAGCAAAAATAAGCAATAATTATTAAGCATAAATATATCATATTTCATTAATAGTAGAACACAGATCTCTTTAAAAGGGTTTTTTTTCTCCCAGACAGACCAAGGAATCTTCTATCTCATGAACTTGGATTAAATTGAAAAAAGTGTTCAGGGTCACAAAGGAAGGGGGCGACACTGTGACCCAACTCTACTCCTTCCTACTTGCATGCAACATTACAATGCAGGTACAAAAGGACAGAGCTTCGCTGTGATGTCATAATGCATGTTTCGACGCTTTGGTGACATCATAGTTTGCAACAGACACTTAGGTGCAGATAATTTCAGGCAGGGAAAAGATATGAGGATTCAACCTCTCCTCGATATACTGTTTAGATAACAAAGCCCTTGCACCATTAGGAGATGTTTTAAGGTGTTAAAAAATAATTAGCATCTATTTTAACTCCTGCCCTGTATTTTGAGCAAAAGAAAACTGAACACCAGGCAACCCACGCTTTGTTTCTCCATGCCTATTTGTGTAGATCTTCTCATTCTCAAAGTACATCCATCTTCCTCCCTCGCTAATAGAAATTCTGCCTTTTGGAGATTTTGTTCTGCCAAACCAGTTTCTGTATTCTTAGTTTCACAGCCCAAAGCCTAGAATGATCATAATTACTATTCAACAAGTGCCCCAAATTCAATCACAAATCTTTATAAACATGCTAACTGGGTGAGAAAAAGATGTCACTATGAAAACATTTTTTTTCTCTGTAGTACTTTTACCCTAAATGCACACACTTTCTGCGGGTTTAGAAATATTAACTGGGAAAAGGTAATTTTGCATTCTGCCCACTTCAACTGAAAATATAAATTGATTGTATTATAAAATGCTCATCGGTGAAAGACAAACATCCATAATAAGGGGATTTTAAAAACTCAATGCTTTATTATTTCAACGTACTCTTGGAATCACGGCCAAAATATCTTGCAAAAGTCCCCTTCATGTGACGCCACCGTGATGACACCCCTGGCCTACATCTACAACTTGAACTAAAGATAAGCCTCGGGATACTAGAAGTATAGGAGGGAAAAAGCAAAGGAGAAGAGGGGCTCTAAAATTACTTTTCCCATCGGCCCTTCCTATACTATACTATTCCTTATCTTCACCACACTCTCAGATTCTTTCAAATCGGTGCAGTCTTCTGCCACTTATGCTCCGCTTGTACTGTATGCGATGCCAAATATTATAACAAATCCCGCAGCTGCTTTTAAGGTGCAAACACATGCTTTCTCCATTTGTTGCATTATTTCAGCTGGCTGGGTTATCTCCATTGTTTTGTCCTTTAACCAAGAACAGCCACCTCTTCTCTTTCTAGCCAACTCTCTATTACCTGATTAACAATTAACCAGTGGAACGGCTTGCCTTCAGAAGTCGTGGGTAATCACTGGAGGCTTTTAAGAAGAGACTGGACGTAAGGCATGTCAATTTTTTCAATTTCCAAATATTACGGGTGCTCAAAAGTTGTGACATGCCTTCGGGATTGTAAAGATATTTTGACTATTTTAATATAATTTAGATGTGCTTGGTAAGTAACTACATAAATATCATAACTTTTTAACATTTTGTTTGTTTCATTTATCTGTCTAGAAGACCTCCAAGGTCCCTTCCAACTCTGTTATTCTATTACCGTATTTCCTGGGTCAGGTGGGAAGGATTAAGGCAGTACTTCCTTCTCTTTGTTTTTCCCCAAACATCTTAACAGGAAACAAAAATCTAATTTGTTTTTACTAAATGTGTTGATATGTAATGAACACATCTACCTCAATGCCCATCAACCTAGCTAGAATGTAACCACTTTTTGCTGAATAAGCCATGATAGCCTGGTTCACAGAAATAAAAATAAAATAGTAGGACTGCACTGTATTAAGTCAAACAAACTGCACTGCGACATATCCTTATTTGTGACCAGACCACTGACTACTTTATGCTACACTGGAAACAAAGAAATGGAAACAAGAAATTCTGGCCAATGGAACCGCTCCTTGCCAGTTCCACTGAAGGCTGGCTGAAGGGTTAGCAGAAGACAGAGAGAACTTGAAAAACTGGGGGAAAAACATAAATTATGTTTAAGGATGAGCCATTTGTATAACCTTAGACATGCACTTTGGCAATATATTTTTATAACTTCAGACATGTACTTTGGCATTAGCGAGCCAGTGTGGTATAGTAACTAAGGTGCTGGCCTAGAAACCAGGAGACCATGCGTTCAAGTCCCACCTTAGGCATAGAATCCAGTTGGGTGATCTTGGGCCAGTGACTCTCTTTTGGGTCAGCCTACCTCACTGGGTTGTTGTTTTGAGGAAAACAGGAGGGAGAAGGGATATTAGGTGTTAGCTTTGTAAGCCATATTTTCTTAGAAGCTGTCACATTCTAGTGCCTGGGAAATTGGGAGGGGGGATCTCGCAGAGGGGAAGAAGTTAGTCATAACAACATTCTTCTCCTCAGTCAAGGA
The DNA here is from genome assembly GCA_032468235.1 of Pseudoxyrhopus heterurus. Lineage (NCBI taxonomy): Eukaryota > Metazoa > Chordata > Lepidosauria > Squamata > Pseudoxyrhopus > Pseudoxyrhopus heterurus. The sequence continues at coordinate 14,028 of JANHJO010006318.1, read as the reverse complement.
CATGTCATCCTGCACCTGGAGAAGGAGTGGTTGGAGGAAGATCTCCAGTTGGGACGAATAGTGATTGGATCATGTGATGGACTGATGGGTGCAGGGGATGGGGCTTTGAATTTCAATTACCAAGGGAAAAACTGGAACTCTCAGATTTGGGTTTTCCCAGATGTGTTAACATAACTTCTCTGAATAAATTCTTATTTGGATGAACTTTGTATCTGAGTGCTGAATAGAAATGGGGAAGTTTCTTTGGAACACTGACAGCATGTAGGTATGATGGTTGCGGTGTCCCAGAATTATGTGAGCATCATTTGAGACCTTCCCAGACAGCTTCCAACAAGCAAAGTTAATCAGATTCACTTAAGAACTGCATGACTCAAATAACTATGGCAGTGATTTGCCTAACAACCATGGTTAAAAAATGCTCATAATATTGAATAAGACTCATTTAACAACCTCCTTGCTTACCAACAGAAATTCTGATCCCAACTGTAGTCATTAGCCAAGAACTATCTGTTTATATGTGAATGATGTGGGTGAATAATGTGTGAATGCATATATACACATCTAATTTTCATATGTCTAGTGAAGATCTTCCATTCAGACATCAGATACTCTTTGCAGCATAAAATCTGTAGTTTAAAGAGCAGTAAGAAGATGAATTCTATACATTCTTCATGAGAAATAAAAGAAATCTGAGAGATATCTTATAGGAAACAAAATCAGAGAACAGGAGGAAAAATAAATTTTGAAGGACCAGAGCTGAAGAAAATAACCACAGAACAGACTGAAACCTGCACAAATTTCATAGTCAATTATTCAGAAAGCTATCTTAAAAGAATAAGTTAAACCAGTTCTTCAGCCCCAAGCTAAACTCTACTATCTATTTTTGCCGCATACATCCTGTTTATCCCATCTGGGGATCTTTTGTGACATGAACTCTTTATGGGATATAACACTGGCATTTCCAAGTGCAGGACTAAAGTAAAGTGCATCAGGGATTAGTAAAGCAAAGACAACTAGAAGAAGTCTGTAAGGCCACCAAGAAAGCACAACAATGGGGAATTATAACAAGGAGTGTAGTCATGGGCAAAGGCAGTAATTCAGGTTGTCACTGACAACAGAGATTTTAAGAATGACCTTTTATATTTAAGCATGAAGTTTGCAAACAATGTCCTCAAAGTATTTTGGCTGGGTTCACTGCAAGCATTTCTGCATTCCATTGTACCAGAGTTCCAAGAGAGCAGATTATATACAGCGTTCCTATTTCCATCAGACTCTTCAATATTGACCTGTTGACCTCTAGACATTTATTCCGGATGCAGGGTAACAGTGAAATCCATAGTGTACAGGAATACAGTGAAAGGCAGTATTCACCCATTGTCTACCCAGCAAGAAGTTCACAGAAGACTTAAAAGACAAAAATATATTTATTGGCTAAATTTACCTCCTTTTCTTCTCTAGGAGTAAAAGGCACTTTACATGGCGATCTCCCTTCAATTTATCTCCACAAGAGAGATAGTAACTGGCCCAAGGCACTCAATGATTTTCTGTGATCGAGGGAAGAGGCCCTAGTTCTAAAAAAGAATGTTATTATCTCTCTTAAAATCAGAAGAAAATAGCTATTAAAAAAAATCCTTATTGCATCCAGACATCTGCAGAAGAGCAGGATGATGGTGAGAGTTCTCATATGTTGGCAGGTCCATTGTGACTTCATCATGCAAATGCTTTGAGCTATGCACTTGGGTCAAACATTAAAAACCAAGTACATAATAGTGGTATTTTTGTGTCATTTTATATATAGTATTATGTCGTTCTGGTGTCACTGTGGTTTGCCGCGTCCAACTATGATTAAGTCTTATTCTTCATAAATGGACAGTGATATTAACCACAGGATTTATTTTTATATTTTTCTCTCTTGAGCTGCTCTGAAAACATTGCTGTGGTATGTCCTTGATGACAAATGGGATATATACTGTAGATAGATAGAAAAAAAACAACAGAATATATAGATCCCATACATGATAGATTACCATGTTCAGTCCCCTCTTGATAAAACATGCAGCAATTGCTAATGCCATCTTCTAGAGTACTTTAGGCAAATCTATATTTGTCTGTTTTACTAAGGATAGTATTCTATTCGAATGATGTTTAGGGTGCTACTGAAAGTTGTCAAGGCTTGTTGAGGATAATATGCTTATCGTACAGGATGACAACTTAGGTCTGTTTGATCCAATCTTGATGGTCAATGGCATTGACAATAAGCCAACAGTTGCAAGAAATCAAAATCTTTGACTGTTCTACAGCTTTGAGAATTTAACTGTTTCTTCTTCTACCATCCATAGCCTATGTCTCTCTATCCTTGGTTGGTTGGTTTTTATTGACTTTCTGTCATACTCCCTGTCTCCCAGCTCTAGAAAGTATTTGTAAATTGTAAGGTGGTGAGAAAAAAAAGGAAGAACAGGCTCAATTTAGTACACATTAGGCTGGCAAATCTAATTCTAGTTAAAACATAAAGAATAATAAAAGAGGCTCAAAAATGTCAAGATGGTGTCCATAATTGTGCAATCAAAGCTGCTTTTTCTATATAGGGCTCTAACCTGTGTTGACTGATCTTAAGCATGATGTTGCTGGCATGTGAAATTATTGGATGATAGTTTGCACACTCTGTTAAGTCTCCTGTTCCGGAATCAGTATATAGATTGACATCTTCCAAACGGATTTGTCAGCATAGCTTTGCTAGAACCTTTACTGATCTTGTTCTGTTGCTTGCCATATTGTGATGGTAATTCCATCAGTTCCTGTAGCCTTTTGACTTGGTAATAACTGGAGTACTGATCTAACTTCATCTTCTATACCAGAGCTTTTTGTAAATGAGAAATGTCTTCTAACCTATCTTGAATGTTGACACCTATACTGTATAGTACTTCAGTGTGCAACTTGATACTTTGAGTCCTTTAGCATGCCAGTTTGAGATTGGAGCCTCCTTCTGAGTTCAGAGAACTTTTGAAAGATTTTTCTATGTCTGTTTCCATCCTCAATGTCTTTACGGATGTTGATGTAATTGTCTCTCATAATAGCTCTCTGAAAAATACAGGAGTGGTTTGCCATGGCTTTCTCCTGTGTAGTATGAATTGATGCTTTCATTGTTACTAAAGTGATAATCCACTTCCACAATTTTCCTATATTGTTGTTGTCCAGTATGGGTGCCTCCTTGCTTTAGTTGGGCAGCTGAGATGACCTTCACATCTTGGATGATCCTATCAGGAGCATGTACTCTTGGCGTACACTCTTGATGTTCTATATTCGCTTGGGAAGTTTGCAGTCTAAGAGACACTCTTCCCAAGAGTATCATTTTAAAGAATAACAGTCTCTCTCCTAAACTGATAACTTAATGGCTAGATAATTTTTTCTTTTTGCTTCAGGAGTTTCTGAGTTTAAATTATTTTATTTGTTTCTTTGCTTGGAGCTGTTGAAACTTAATTTGCTCATTCTAATTAACTAAAACATGTTTTTATTTGTAATGTCAGTTCTGCCTTTCTGAATCATTTTTTACTGAGCTATCAGTCAATAATACATTGTAAAAATTATGAGGCAGGATTAAATAATTTGCAGCAGAAAATTTTGTAAGGAGCAACACACACACACACACTTGTGTATATGTGTATATATGTGTGTGTATGTATGTGCATATATATGTGTATGTGTGTATGTATGTATGTATGTATATATGTGTGTGTGTGTGTGTGTGTTGTTATTGTTGTTGTTTGTCATGAAGTACAACCCATTGCGACCCCATGGACAACATTCCTCTAGGCCTTCCTGTCCTCTACCATCCCCTGGAGTCCATTTAAGCTCGCACCGACTGTTTAAGTGACTCCATCCAGCCACCTAATTCTCTGTCGTCCCCTTCTTCTTTTGCCTTCAATCGCTCCCAGCATTAGGCTCTTCTCCAGTGAGTCCTTCCTTCTCATGAGACCAAAGTATTTGAATTTCATCTTCAGGATCTGGCCTTCTAAAGAGCAGTCATGGTTGATCTCTTCTAGGACTGACTAGTTTGACCGCCTTGCAGTCCAAGGGATATATGTATATGCACACATACACACACACAATATTTTTAATTAGTACTGACAAAGTTGAACGAATCTAATATTGATGATGTACCAGTCAAGTAAAATAAAAAATATCACACTGTATTAAAGTAGGAATTGTCACAAAACTAGATTCTTCTGTCTAGTGTTGATTCATGGTTTGCTATAGTCTTACTGTAAGGAAAAATCTAGCAAAGCTCGTGCATAATATAGGAGGAGAACATCTTAACAAGGGCCCCTTAAAACCTGATGTCAGCACTTTCTAAAAGGAATCATTAAGGGAACTGCAGTGCAACTCATTAGTTAGCACACCCAACTAATGGATTCTCTATAATATATAAGTGGTGACAACATATCGTTGAGTGATGTGCATTTTACCTAAAAATGTAAATAAAAGGGTGCAGCAAAAACAGATTTATTTATTTATTTTGTTGTATTTATTTGACACCCAACTCCCAGGGGACTCTGGGCGGCTCACAACAGATACAATACAACAATAAAAAATGTATATGTGTGTATTATATATATATATAAACAACATAACATATTTTAAAAAGAACCATATAACATTTGGTTTACTTACAATAGTATTTTATATCTTAGCTTTTCATCATGTTTACTTTTATACTCAAGGTATGTTTCAGGTGAAAGTCGGTGGTTGGGAAAAGGAAGGAGGAAGAAACCATCATTTTTAGTGCTTCCCTTATCTGAGACAAAATGGGGACTTTATTATAAATCTATCCATTATTAGTATGGGTGAAATAATTCTTGAGTGAGAGCAAAGTTGTATAGATATTTTATATAATAAACCTGTGAATTAAGGATTGTGTTGACACCTACTTGAAAGAAAGTACTACAGTCTGAACACAACAGCACCACTGAATGTTGGGAGAAAAACAATATTTATTTTGTGTCAAATAAAGTGTTTCAGTAAATGAAGCATTACAAAAGTTAAATTTTCTAAAGCTTTCAAATGATCAACTCATTTCTAGTTATTTCCCAAAAGAAGTACATGTTTATAGAATCTTACCATGTATCAGCTACCCAATATTGTAAAAACAAATAAAAAAGAAGTCAAGCATTCAAATTAAGGCATTGCTTTGGTTTGTCCTTACACTCGAATGATTTCCAAGAATGCTAATTTTGTTTGAAAAACATTATATATGTCATTTAGGACTGTTTCTGTCCTAAGATGAAATACCCCGATTTTCCATCATCATTTTAACCAAAGTACATGTTTATGCAATTAATCTATCACATTATATATTTTATATTTCTTCTAATAAAGGCATACTTGTACTCATTTTTATTAGAAAATGAGATCCCATTCAGAAACTATGACTTTTCAAACTATAACTGTGCAAAGGTAAATGTAATTGAAATAATGTTCTTTCCCAAAGGACCGGGGAGAAAGATTAAACAGGCTATCTTGAAAAATAAGAGCAAACTTATAGAACAGTGAATGTAGACAGAGGTCTTTTATAGATAGCTAGATGGGATAATGTGAAAAGTAGTGAAAAAGATTCTTTCACAATCTAGTATATTTTGCAGAGAAGCGAAAAAACTGATCTTCAGACTTCTAAAATTGCTGCGGAGCAGGAATTGTTCCCTTTAATGCTATTCCTCACCAGAATTTGAATACTTCTGGTGAGAAAGAGTAACATCTTCTTGCTCCAAGGCTGAAAATGAAAAAAGAAAAAAACATCCTACTTTTCCTACTGTTTCAAAAGAGAGAGAGAGAAAAAATCTATGGAAACATTTGCTTGCAAGATTTTTCTTGCCTCTCTTTCCAATCGGATGCAATTCATTTTGTTTTTAGACATCTCCCTTATTCACAGAGACCAGCAATGGAAGACTGATTTCTGCAATTAGCACAATTTTGGCTTTATATGGTAATTTTCTTTCAATGTGCTGACTATTTTAGGAGTTTCTCTTTGAACAGAACTGATCAATTGGTTCAACAGAGATTAATATAGGAAAGGACCATTTTTAAGCTGATTAGAGCAGCAGGAAAATAGACTTACATTTTCCATCCTAATGATGGACAAAAGGTAATGGATGCTTTGAATGTGCTGAATATGAATCAGGATTCACAAAACTTCAAATCATGGCTGTAATGACTTAGAATTTTAGACATCCTTCCCTTTTCTTTCTGTATTACCCATCTTTGTCACACTGTGGCCTTGTGAGAAAAATGTGAAAATTGTTTAGTACTTTTAAGAAGATAAAATTTGGTTGGCTTAATGAATGTCAGGTTTATGAATGTGTTGGTCTCTGACAATAACAATTTTATTCAAGTAAAATATAGCTTCTATAAAACATCCTCTATAATGGTTATTATTTTTTCATATATTTATTCTCCATGTTGGGTAATATTGTTTTACACTCACTTATTTGTTGATTTTATACCATCTCTTTTCTTCAAGAGCTCATTTCAGCTTATGTAGAATCTCAACAGCAACCGCATGAAATTAACTGTGCTGAGAGAGCGCGTGACTAACCCCCAAAGAAACTCAGAAAGTTTTCATAGGTATCCAGATTCTTTAGATTACCCAAATCACTTGAATTTTCAGCAATTTATACTCCTTGTCATGAAATACTACTTGACTGATAAGGGTCCAAAATGTAGCTTATTTAGAGCACATTTCTTTCTTTCCAGTTTAAGTAATAAGGGATACTCAACTGTTTTCAAAAGCAAAATGTTTTGTGAAAATATAACCATATTGGCCACATGTGATTAGAACTGTGTATATTTCCATGTACGCATTTCCATGTATTTCCAAGCTCCAATTGTAACAGAGAGAAGCAATGCAACTTGCCGTTCATTAGTATGTCATCCATATATCCGAAAGGATCTTCCTTATCCAGAGATAATTCCCACATTTGCAATTTACCACTAAAGCATTGGACTAGAAACACAGAAAGCTGCCGTGTGGGGCCACTCAAAAATGCTAAATTATATCTTGCAAATTGGCAGTTAAGCAAATTGGGCAGAATTACATCTAGACTTCTACATTTTCCAGACAGAAGTGGTTTTTAATTAAAAGCAGTCTGACTGCATTGTGTCCACCTGTGTCGTGCCCTTTTCTTTCAGAGACGTCCCCTTGAGTTACTCTTCATTTACGCCAGCATAATCAATTTTGTAATCAGACATGCTCTCTTTCCCAGCCAATTGGATTTTCTCTCTTTTTCCAAGGTATTTGGCTTGCAAGATGAACAAGCCAGAGAATGCTTTATACAGTACAGGTGAAAAGGGGACCGCTAATTAAGGCTTATTAGTCACTGTCACTCCTTTCTGAACTAAAGCAGGTGATGTTCAAACAATTCATCTTATTCACACTGGAGGTCACAATTCAAGCTGCTGAACTCATCAGAATAAACACCCATAATCACTCTTTATCCACTTCATCGCCATTCAAGCTATATTTTGTCCCCACTTGCCTGTCCAACACTGCCACTCTGAACACATTACATGAATTCCTTTTTGAGAGCCACATCACATACATCTTAGTTGAGGAGCATTTTTGTCAAGCCAGACAAGTCCTGGAAATTTATGATCTCTCATATTTCTGCCTAGTAGCCTATCAAGCCAGCTTCTTCACGCTTAGCAGAATGTTTTCCCAGAGAGACTTTGCAATTGACATTCTCTCAAGAGGTAGCAATTAGATCACTGGAATTAATAGGACACGTTCAAACTTGAATCGTTTTAAACCTAATTCAATATCACAAAAAGAAGTACATAATAGTGGATTAATTAAGCTAGGATTTACTGCCAGGTAGCCAGAACTCCCACATACATACATACATACATACATATATATTTCAAAAACAAAAATCAGATAGAATTTTCTTTCCAAACTGGAACATTGTGCTAGGAGCAGAAATTAAAATCACATACTTAGTCTCAAGGCAATTATTATGAATCAGAAGAGGATGAGTTCAGCCCTTTGTGCTGTATTCTAGTTTTTAAAAAGGTTGT
>JANHJO010006316.1:49482-60536 GCA_032468235.1 Pseudoxyrhopus heterurus | reverse complement strand
ACATTGTAAACTGCTTAGAGAGGGTTGCAAGCCCTGATAGGTGGTATATAAATACAGTGCTATTGCTATTGCTATTACAGTCCCTTTCCTGAGCCCTTGACCAGAAGGGGCGTGTATCAGAGAAGTGGCTGCATTAACAGCCCCTAAGAACCCTGTCCACTTCCTCAGGCAGAACAAAATCAAATTATCCCCCAGATAATCAAGCTAGACCAGGGTTGTCAAATTCCTGGCCCATGGGCCAGATGTGTCACACACTGGCTACGCCCACACCAGTTTAGCAAAGGGGGAAAAAGTCCCAATACATTGCATGATACCACCGTAATGATGTGAGTTTGATACCCCTGAGCTATACCCAGCCCCAATAATCTCTACATGATCTGCATCAAGGCCAGAGTCCAACTTAGATTCTTTTGTCCATCTGATGCCTAGCATAATCTTCAGAGCAGCCCTTCAGGCAAACCTTAGCACAACTCCAACCCACTTGTAAAACATCCAGGGTACCAAAGGTGAAGAGTGGGATGGTCAGAATTAATTTCTGGCTTTCATGAATCAATATGAATTCTTTATGGTGAATTGATGAGTGGTGTTTGTACAGATCATTCTAAATGTGAATTTGTTCTTTACACTGCTGAAAGACAGCCTGCCACATGGGCTGTATTGAAGTCAGTGATCCATTGTATAATTAACCCAACCTTCATCCAAAGATTTGAGGCTGGTTTTGATATTCTGTCCAGAAGAGCAACAGCAAATTGAGAGATTTGCAAGCTAAAGCTGAGTTTATACTTGGTTTCAGAGATGTGGGTGAAATGATTTTGCTTTGATTGTCTAGTTTAGGGAAGGATCTGCTGATACACTGAGAGATGAATTAGTGAGACAAGGCACCACAGAGAATTGGATGATTGCAACAGGAGGAGAAGGGGAACTTTTCCACCCCACTCTTCTCTGCCAGACTTGTTCATTGACCTTGGAAAGCTACTGGACCCATTTACAAATGAGAGACAAAGGAATAAGTCTGCAGCCAATGCCTTAAATAACTTGCTTGGCTCATCTTTGTATGCAGGAGGGCAAAGTGTTTCTGATGGGGAAGATATTGTAAGGAATTTAGAGATAACCTTGGGAAAGGTATGAAGTCATTAAACAGATTCTTCAACAAGAAATTACACAGTCCAGAGACTGAAGCAGGCATCAGGAAGAAACTAAAAATAATCCCACATTGACTTTATCTGGTCCAAAATGGAACATAAACATACTTGGATAGGTTTTCAAGATTCTGTTCCTATACCTTAGAAAAAAACTGTAGCATTCATGGAATATTTTCAGTGTCTGTTTATTGACCTGGCCTAACTTGAAGAGTTGACAGAAAACTAGGCTTCAAATTCATGGTCAGTATTCTCCCTTTACCCTCACTTTTATCTTTTCTTTCAGGTCCAGACAGACATTGATAATGTTTTAATTTGTGGTTAGTAAATACATTACTGTGGTGGAATGTAGTCTGGATTCCCATGAGGAAGTGGCTGTATTCCAGAGAGCAAACAAACAGCAAAGCTTGGTAAGGGGAAAGGGGGAGGAAGAATTAAGAACACTTCTTCCTAGCAATTCCCAGAATATATCAATAGTGAAGCAAATAGTTGGTTTAATTTGGCAAGATTTCTATCTGTAAATGAGGAACAATAAAATAAACTGCTCAGAAGTAATTCCATGTGTCTTTCCTGGTTCTTCAAATTACAATTACCCTCTAATTTTATTTCAAGTTTTCTAGCTGAAAGGAATGAACTAATCCTTTGGAAGAGCCGGTGCTGTCCTTGGTGCTGATGTCAGTATCTCTCTGAACAAATTTTTATCCATAAGTATTTATAGTTCAGGATATTTTTATCTATTTAGAGGTAAGTTCCATTAGTAATACCCCAGTCAACCAAAATTAGATTTTCAGCCTAACTCCAATTTTTTATATTTAGATCTCCTAATTTGGTTTTCTATAATACTTTATGATATTGTATGCTGGAAACTTTCATTCAGATAAAGCTGTTGTCACTGTAAATTAATCCAGGATTGACTACTTGATTGATTTTGATAAATAGGACGTGCAGATCAAAATAAATCTTGTCTTCCTCAGTGTTGTATATACCCACATATTATTCCATTCTGACAATTTATCTGTCAGTTTAAACTTTTAAAATTAAACTGTGTTATATGAAAATTGTACATAATGTTAAGAATTTTGAATGTTTTACTAGTATCTTTAGTATCTTCTCTAACCAATGTATAAAATCTCTGAATGAAAGATGGGATATAAATCTAATAAACAAAATTAGTTATATAAGATGTTTATAAATATACACTGTTTTGTAAAATATTATTTTGTATGAGTTTTTCCAGCAAAGTTATGACAAATATCAGAGAACTCTGGCACTGCTGTCTTGCAAAGTACTTTGAATTATTTCACTTCAAGTAAAGTGAAATGTCTGTGAATCTTTTATAATTCCACTTCTATTGATAAAATATTCTATTATGGAGATCAAGGACAGCTGGGTTGGGAATAGATTTCTTACCATAGGTATATCTTTCTAAATAAATTATTAAATCCAGTAATAATAAAAAAGCCATTACATATAATTGATATAAGAATAATTGCTAACTTCTCTTGTTCTTTTCAGCAAAAGTTCAAGTCAGGGTTTGTTAAATAATCTGGGTGTTCCTCATGGTAGTATCCTATATACATTGTCCATAGCAAAGCAGAGAAAGACATTTCAGTTTTATTCACATTACGAGTCAAGTCTACAGTAAGTTTTCATGAATGTGACAATTTTAATTTTCATATGAATTCAGTGATTCATGGGATTTTTCATTTTTCCCTAATTTCAAGAGGGATAGAAAAGTATATTGCATAATAGTAATTTCATATAAATATCTAGGATCTCATTATCTTTGTATACATTCATGATACTTGCTAGTAGCATGACTGCTCCTAACCACTACTATTTATAACTAAATCAGAGCAGGTAAGCTTCTTATAACCATTATAATGCATAAATTCACAAGATTGTTGCTGAAAATTAATTAATTAATTAAACCCACTGTAAATCAATGCAGCAGCTTTGAAAATGTAATCCTTATACTTTTTTCTTTAGAAAATATTAACTTCTGAGTTACACCATTTGAAAGAACAAAAGCAACAAACTTAACTGATTTAATTAAATTATTTAGCTCCTAATGTACTGTTTCTACACAATTAAAAAGAGTTGTAGAACTAATGATCCTATTATTAACATTGTTCAGCAGAATGTATTTGCAAGTTTATTTATTTTTTTAATGCAGCATAATTAATTCGGAAACAACTGCAATTTTTAGAAGAAAGTGCTCTAGAATCCTAATTCTTTTTAAATGATTGCATTATAAGAATATAATTAAAGCCTTTGAATTTGCACTAGGGTTTGCTTTGAAGGATAAGATAAAGAAAGTACTGGTACTGGTGGGATACAGTATCTTCTGCTCCTAAATGGGGATGTTGCTAGGAGACTTTACAATATTATTCTTTGTGTATCTCATGATCTCAGACCAATTATAGCTAATCACATGACTTTCTGTTGTGAGCCAATTCCCAGGACCCCAGAACAGCACCTGTTTCTCCAGGAAAACATACACAGATACATGCACACAAACACAACACACACAAAAATCCTACCCAAAAGAAAACGAGACCTCCCACAAATTGAATATTTTTTTATATGACTATCACAAAGATCAGTATTAAAATAATTTTGCACATATTCTGAGACTTAAACATTTTTATAGAATTTAGCAGAATTCACACACACACACACACACACACACACCTCTGTATTTCAACTGTGAAACTTGAAGTCTAATCAAGGGGCATTGATATAAGTCTGAAAACTAAAGCCTATTAAAAATCCTATGAACCTATGAAATTCAGAGCTACTGGGGATTGTGAAAAATATAATATCACAATTTTCATTAAGAACTAAGTAATTAAGTAATTTATGAGAAGAGTTTGCTAGGAGGAAGCTAAAAAATTCCACATCAGTTCTCATAGCAATTAACACTTTGGATTTTATCTTTTTGGTTTGTTATCTCTGAGGAATGAGATGGTTTGGATATAACACTAACCTGCTTATTATTCATAATACCTCATAAACACCTCTGTCTCAGTTTCTCTGAGAGAAAGCAATACTTTATTTATTAGATTAACTATAGTTTATTCTGTCATCTAAATTTTGACAAAATGTAGTTAACTATAGCTATGATTGGTTGAAGTAAGTCTTTTCATAATAGTTTATGAAAATGGAGGGGTGTACAAATCTAACATTACAAAATATCATAAAATCCATGCCATAGAGAAAAAAATACGTTGAATCATTTTTTGATTAGTAAATAAAAATGTCTTCTTAGGACAACAATGATTCACAGGGAAAAATGTGTCAGTCAATGACTACTCAGTTTTTTAGATATTAACAAATAGTGTATTAATGTTCTAATGATCAAATGGCTGACTAATTACAAATAGAACTAGAGCAGGCCTGTCAAACTGGTGGTGTGCAGGCCAGATATGTCACACACAGCCACGGCCACCCCGGGTCTGCAAAGGCAAAAAATGTCACAATACGTCACAATCCGGCCTATGATGCAATCAAGTTTGACACCCGTGAACTAGAATTTTATGGAAAAAATGACATATAGAGAAAGAATATTTTTTCCACGGTGGTGCAGTGGTGAAAATGCAGTATTGCAGGCTACTTCTGCTGACTGTCGGCTGCCTGCAATTTGGCAGTTCAAATCTCACCAGGCTCAAGTTTGACTCAGCCTTCAATCCTTCTGAGGTCAGTAAAATGAGGACCCAAATTGTTGGGGGCAATATGCTGACTCTGTAAACCGCTTAGAGAGGGCTGTAAAGCACTGTAAAGTGGTATACAAGTCTAAGTATTATTGCTATTTTACTATTTTAATTTTTTTATACCTTTAGAATTCTAAGCCTCCAAATCAGTTAATTTGGGTGGCTATACAAACTGAATAAATAAATATTAGTCTCAACAGCATCTCATGCTGCTGAAAGACCTAATATGTTCAGAAGAACCACACTCATTCCATTCAGGTCACAGTAGAGCAGCTAAAATTTTAGGTCCTGAAAGCCACTGGTAGCATAGAATGGGAAAAGATTGATGTTGGCTATTCTTTGTTCTCACCTGTCTTGTCAATGTCAGTGGGATTAGTTGCTGGTGTGAAACCAACACAAACTCCTTTGATAGGAGGAAACATATCCACAGGGGAAGTAGATGAGGCCTATCCTTACATGCACATTAAGAATCAACCAACTGACATTATGGCATATGATTGCAAGCATAAACCATGTTTTAACAGATTAACAGAGTTGGAAGCGATCTTGTACATCTTCTACTCTAATCCCCTGCACAAGCAGGAGACCCTGCCTACACCATTTCTGGCAAATGGCAGTTCCAGTCTCTTCTTGAAAGGTTCCTGTGATGAAGCTCCCACAACTTCTGAAGGCAAGCCGTTCCATTGGTTGATTGTTCTCACATGTTGTACAATTTACTCCCTGAAGCAAGCGATGGAGGTTTCAAGTCAAGGTGTGGCTGCCTGCACAGAAATGTCACATTTAAACATACCGTCCCTACTATAATTCTGGTTCAGCGGATGCAAGACTGTGCGAGTTGCGGGTCAAACCACAACAATTAACTGTTGCGGGGCGGGCTCCAAGCGTGCTGCAGCCAGAAGACCGGGGAGAGGGGCGAAGGCGTGCGTTATTTTTCTGACAAAGGCGGGAGTGGGGAGGAAATACCCAAATTCACTGGAGTTTTATTCAATCATCTCCACCTTCTGGATTCTCGCCTGACAGACCGACGGGGTTTGCGCCCCGCAATATTGAGGCTCGCGCTTCGGTACTCGGCGCGAACACAAGCCCTCCGCAGGGGTTAAAAAGCAGCCTTCGGGGAGGCGTGGTCTGGGAGAAAAGAAGAAGAAAAAAAAGAAAAGAAAAAGAAGGCGAGAAGATGCGCGGAGAATCCCGTCCAAGCAGCCGGCATCGGAGGAGGCCTCTTTTCCCGGGGCCGGGACCGATGAGGCGCGCGGGCGAGCGAGGGACCTTATTAAGCAGGTGTTGCTGAAGCGGGTGGCTGGGTTGCGTCTCTGCTCAAGCCCCGTTCAAGCTTCCCCGGCCAGCGAAGCCTTCCCCCCGCCTTCTGTCTGCCCATCTTTCCGCCACCGCCCCCTTCTCTACAGTATTTGGCTCCCTTTCTGGCAAACCCCGAGCCTGCTCGGCCTTGGAGGGAGTGACCATGGAGCGCGCAAGGTAAGCAAAGCCTTCCGCCGCTCGCGTCCGAGGCCAAAGGGAGGGGCTGGGGCGGAGGGGGGGTCAAAGCGTGCTGCAGCCACAGGACCCGGGCAGAGGGGCCCAAAGGCGTGTGTTATTTTTCTGGCCAAAGGGGGAGAGGGGAAAAAAAATTGCCGGTGGTCTACTTCCGGGTGTGCACCTTTATTTCCCTCCCTCCTGCCAGCGGCTGGAAGCCGACGGCCGAGTCTCTCTCTCTTTTGGTTCGCCTTTCACGGCGGGCGAAGTTTTCCTTCTCCAGCCCCTTTATTTTCTTAAGCCGAGCTTTTTAGGTTTTGAAAGGCCAAGGTTGGAACCGATCGCCCCTGCGTTTCCGCATTGCGGCCGCCAGGGGGCGCCGTGTCCGTCCCTCTTGTTCCTGCCTTTGCCTTCTCCGCCTTGATCCGCGTGTGCAGTTTCTGCTTTTAACGTGTGAAAAGCCGGCGAAGGAATAAGGCTACGGTGATGGGAGAGGGGCGGGGGGGAGAAGGGGGGGCAGGGTGTTCAGGAAAGACCACCCAAAACTTGGAGGAAAGAGTGCGAGGAAACTGGAGCTTTAAAGGGTCACATACGTGGGAAGCCCGAATGCGAGAAGTGAAATAGTTTACATTATTTGCTGTGCGAAGGCGCGATGCTTGTACTGATGGCGAATGCAAAGGATGGAGTTAGTCTTTCGTTAAAGAGACTCTAATTTTTTTTTTTAAAAAATGCACCTCCTTTGGGTTTCTAGGAGGGAAAAGAATGGGAAGAAGAAGCCTATCATTGTTTGCGATCTTGTGTATAAATCGGGGTCCTCTGAATGGGATTTTAAAACGTAAGTAATGGGACGCCATCTTGGACTGTTTCATGCATTAGAAAATGAACTCCGAGATCTTGCTTGCTGCTTTTTAAATTTTTTGCTCTTCCCTTCTCCGACAGAACGTTATTTTTTTTAATTGCTCCCGAAGTTGCTATGTATACCGTAGTTTGCTTCATGCAGGTTATTTTGCAATAATACTATGTAGCAAAAAGTAATTCCTTGTGAAACAATGTATTTCGGATGTCTTGGAATGAAAGGGAAAAATAAAGTACCTTCAGCATATATTGTAAACCTCTGTCGTCTCTTTTGTAATCATGTAGAAATCTAGTTAGATTAATTTGACAGAAGTATCACCACAAGGTTCTAAAAACAGAGTATGGTGGGATTCTGTGTACGATTTCTTTTAAACAGAGAAAATGCTTCCTAGTTTACTGTATAGGTAAATTCAAATTTATCTGGAACACATTGTAGTGCATTAAGTAGTTGACTTGGTGTCTTTCTCAGTTGTGAATTTCCCAAAAGATTACTATTTGTATTTCTGGCCAATAGATTATTATAGGCAACAACCAAATTATATAACCTCAGAAAACAGAATGAAGCCAGAAGTGAATTATTATCTTAAAGATAGTTTGGCTAACAATGTGCAAGACATTAGGCATAGAACATCCAGTATAGAGATATATTCTAAGGATCAATATACTCAGTTAAGATAATGGGCATGTGAGGGCACATGCTGCCTTCCAATAATCTTAACTATAGCTTAAAGGCAAAAGTGCTTAATAAAAGAAATATAGGCACTGTGATAACTATCAGATATCATTTTTTCCAAACATATTATTTACAATAAATACTATTAGAAAAACTACATATGCATGAAAATAAGTTCCATTGTCCTAAATGCTTTTAAATTTTTTCTTTCCTCTGGAATACCAAATTATGGCTTTAATACAGAGCAGGATTTATTAAATAAAAAGGTTTTATTAGTTTTTTCCTACCAAATTTAATGAATAAATATAATAAATAAAAATTATCATAATTCTACTAAGGCTACATATGAAAACTTTATCTGGTCATTTATAAACTGGATCCCAAAATGCAATGTTCAGAATCCTTTTAAAAAAAATTGGAATTTTGAAATATGTCTAAGTATAAACTCTGGGGAATAGGGAAGAACAATGATCCTTGTCAAAATCTACACTTCGTTCTTTAGATGCTGATAAAAATCTCTTGAACAGAAAAATGACTTGCAAGTATTAACAGCAATATTTTTTTCTGTTATTTTATTCTAAATCATGTTATATTCCTTACTTTTAAAATTGCCTTAAAAGAAATTATTTTGTTGGCTAGGATGTATACCAGAGGAACTTGTTGCGTACAATATTTATTTACTATTAGAATACAGCTTCTGAAGTGATTTATAATACTCATTTTAAAGCTCACTGTCACAAACACTTGATGGAAGAATTGACAGCTATATTATAACTTTTCAAATAATTTCATTGTAGTTTAGCTTTGCTTTATTCATAACTGCAGAGATATAGAAGCATATGTATTTGCATAATAGCCCTTCCTATGACAGGATGCTGTATCTATGAAGTCGCTGGCCAAAGTGCTGAAGCAAGACAGCCATTTTGATCATTATTGTGTCCAGTTGAAAACATTCTAAACTTTAGAAATTTTCCACTTAACTCCCTTTTTTATTTTTACATTTTCAACATGGTTTCATTTTTGTAAAAAGATTTAGTTGCATGCCACATCATATCTTGTACCTCAATGCTGAACAAAGTGCTCAAATCTCTTCTGATTTTACATTAATTTGTAGAAATGGAAAGATTTAATTTATTTTGATACATCCAACCTAAATCCTCCTGTAAAAAGAGACTTTAGGCATGAACAATAAGTTTTTGGATGCTGAGGTTTTGAAAGGCATCATGAAAGTTGATGTTGAAACTTCTGGTCAAGGGTAAAGAGCTTGTATAATACAACCTATATTAAAGTTTCAAGCAAATCACATCTGAAATAATATTGAAGAATTTAAAATATGGAGGAGTAATTTTGTTTAACATGACTAATTAAATTTTAACAGTTTTAACAAAAATGTTCTTTGAAAGCAGCTCTGTTCTAGTTCACTTTAATTTCCCGCTTTGGTTTTTAACACAGGATTGCTTAACGTCTTATTTCTAAAAATAGAATAAATTGATCCTTGAATTTTTGAATTTTCAGATTAAAGGCAAAATGTGACAAACTGGGATAAAATCATGCAGCTTATCTTAAAACAATTTTATTTTTTGCCAAAACAAATTTGCAAAATAGTAATCTATACGTTATAAAGGACCCCAATAAATGTCTGTATATTTTTTCTAATTAATATGTGATATAAAATTCAATTTATCTACTTAAATGAAGGAATAATTAGATATATAATTTTTTAAAATGTTATTGATATTGTTACATTTTTATATCATTAGCATAGAATCTCCCAATTTATAAAATCAAAGGTGGAAATTCAATTCTCTAAAACTAACCTAGATTCAAAATCACACAAATGTGAGCTTCCAAAATAAATATGTAAATTTTTAAGTACTGCATGTTTTGTTTTTCTGTATTAGATCAAAACCTGCATGTCTCTGAAAGCTAATATTTTCCTTCAGTCAAAAAAATGTTGCAAATATTAATGGTTTTCAATTTGTCATCCTGTGTCATATATTAATTTTTAAGTTAATTACTCTGAAAAAGTGCTAACATTTAATTTCCAGATATGAAGTTTTTACCAACGATTTCTTTATAGATCTGTGTAAAAGTATTTTAAATTCTGCAACTGCTTCATTAACTCAGGAAAAAAAATATTATATGAGGTATGATCTTTTAAACCAATGTTTTGCATAGAGTAAAACTCATAAATTTTAGGTTCCTAAAAGCAAAATTGCTTGCAGAAAATGAATAACTTAACATTGTGGATCTATTTTTAATCTTTCATTTTATATGAGAGTAGATAGAATTAAAGCCTAGTATCCTGCATTTATACAGTATTATTATATTTACATAAGTGTCATTACTATAACTAAAATATTACTACTGATTATGAATTTGGGACTATTTTTCTCTTCAATAAAATAGTAATGCTTGAAACACTAGATGAATATAAATATTCTATGGGATTGTTTTTGCAACTGAAAATGTAAGATAAATAAACGTCATATAATTTAACTTGAGTTTGTGTTTAAAGTCCTTATTTTATATTTTTATTTAATTTATTTATATTTAAATTTATATTTCATATTTCTTAACCACTCATCTCCCTCAAAGGGGTGTTTAGAAATATTGGTATAACAGAAATTAGAATAAATCATTTACTTAAAAATATAACTCCTATCAAAAATGAAATATACCCTTTCTGATAAAATATAACTATACCGTATAGCTTATTTCTAGACAAGTTATTACATCATGTAATTAACCTTTTTGATTATGCAATGATCATTCAGATAAGTGCCTCTGAACTTAGTAGGGCTTACTACAAAGATTTGAATAAAATATCTGCATTTAAACATTTTTTTAATATTCGTACATACTGCATTTTGGTAGAAATGATGTAATTTGACACTGTCTCAAAGACATTAATATTTTAGACACAGATAATAAAGGACACAACAATGATTTAGATGTTAGTAAAAACATAATATTAAAATCTTCTTGGTCATTTTTTTCTCTGAATAAAAAGAAAAATGTTATGTTTCTTTTAGAAACAATGAGATAAAAACAAATTCAATTAATAGAACATGTTATTAAACATTCTAAACAATATTGAATGTGTATCTCTCAATGCGTATTATGTTACATTACATTACATTAATTATGAGGAATTGTAGATAGGGGAATTAAATTTTTCCAGTTTACATAGTAGAAAACTTG
>JANHJO010006315.1:38390-57548 GCA_032468235.1 Pseudoxyrhopus heterurus | reverse complement strand
GCCAGATTTGCCAGAAGGTTAGCAAAAATCCTTCTCGCCCTTTCCAAGAACTTTCCCCAGCAGGAAGCAATTGATCCTGAGGCAGTAGAAAATCTTAGATCTGCTTGGCAGCCCCAGGAGAAAGCTAACTATTCCATCAGCTTACTAGAAACGAATAATCTACCTTTTCCCTCTGGGTCCCTGCTGCGGGACCAATTTCTGTTCACTGGCTTTGAGCAAGCCTGGGGGAAATGGTGATCCATCTGGAAAGGGAAACGAAACCAGTCCAGTAGAAAGCAAGCAGGGTTTTTGTTATCTCAAAGCAGCAGCTGGCCGTTGATAAGGAAGAAAGCCCCAGCCAGCCACTCTTTCCCAGATGATTGTCAAGATCTGAGCTCCCAGCAGTGTTTGGTTTGGTGGTTTGAATCAAAGGGAGGGGAGAATAGCAAAGTTACAGTCCTGGACTGGTATTCCGAACCACAAACAGAAATAAGGGACTGTAAGAAGAAAAGAGCAGTTTGTGAATGGGAGGCTGAGGAGGGGTGTTGTTGTTTTTTAAACCTTCTTTGAGACATCAAGATTACTTCAGCTGCAGTTCTCAAAGTACTCGCCAATGGTTACCTCAGAAAAAATATATCTGGCTTTAGAGAAATAATTATTAAATGGCTTGAAAAGTTCAGTCAAAAGTACCCTTCTAACTGTTCAAAAGCAGTTCAAAAGGGGGGGGGGGACCCAATGTAGCCAAATTCAAGATTATTTATTTATGTACTTATTTACACAACTTTTACACTGTTGAATCAATCCACTCCAGATGATTATCAATAATGTGTCTTGCTAGATCTGGCCCAACATCATTTAGACCAGCACTTACCTCTTAAGTTTCAAAATCAACCAGGGAAAAGTCATAGGAGATGCAAAGCATTGATTTAATATATGTTATGCTCTTTTAAAAAGGGATGTGATGGCTCAGTGGGTAGGACGCTGAGCTTGTTGATCAGAAAGGTCAGCAGTTCAGTGGTTCATATCCCTAGGGCCACGTAACGGAGTGATCTCCCGTTATTTGTCCCAACTTCTGCCAACGTAGCAATTTGAAAGCATGTAAAAATGCAAGTAGAAAAAATAGGAACCACCCTTGGTGGAAGGTAACAGCATTCCATGCATTTAGTCATGCCGGTCACATGACCACGGAGATGTCTTTGGACAGCGCTGGCTCTTCAGCTTTGAAACGGAGATGAGCAACGCCCCCTAGAGTCGGGAACAACTAGCACGTACGTGCGAGGGAAACCTTTACCTTTACCTTTATGCTCTTTTAATTGGACCTCCAATTCAATAACCAGGAGGTCTGCAACCTTTGTTCTCTTCTTGAAAGCATAAATCCTATGGGAGACCTCTAGGGCTTCCCATTGTAATCATAATATATAGCGCCAACAATGGAGTTCTAGACCTGGTTTGCTTTGAGTCATATTCTTTGTTATGGTTTATTATTTGACTGTAATAAAGATTCAATTTGATTCGAGTCATATTCAGACCCTTTAGAATTAGGATGCACATTTCTCATAACTGATGGAGACTAAAAAAAAGAATTCAAGAACAATGAAACGGCTAAATGATTAGTTTAGTACAAATGACCATATCTGACCAAATATTTCTCTATAAAACAGCCAGGAACAGATCCTACAAAAGAAATAAAAACAAGGTGCTGGAGTGGGGCTTGGGGAAGATCCAGACCATCCTCTTTTTTCCACTTCTACCCAGATGAAATGTATTCTTCATTTAATTTATAATACGGTACGCTTGTTTAAATACTTTGCTATGTGTTACATTTCTTGGGAGCCAGTTTTCAAATGTAAAATAAATAATTTTTCTTTTTATATTTCTAATTCTATGTAGTTTCTATGTTGTGGAGACAATTCTCTATAAAACAGTCCTTAAAAATAGATTTTGGGAGTATATAAATTCATGATGCCTATATCTGTTTAAAGCACTTTCTTTGGTCAGAGAATGTCTGTAGTTTGGGAAGGAAGTCCTTTTGTTCTTGTATTTTGTCTCCTGTCCTATACTGTTATTGTATATGTTTTGGAAAAGTGTTTTTTATAAAGAACAATGATGGCTAATATACAACTCTTAATATCCTTTGCTTTAGATTTATCATAAGTAATTTGATAAAAAATAAAATAAAATAAAAATTAATGCCCAAATAAAAAACAGATATGAAATGGAAGCCCTAATATTCCAAATCTTTTCCATTTAATTAACAAGGACCATTAAAAGGAGCTGAGATAAGAATTGAGATAAAAATATATACATATTTGCTTGAAAATATGTATTCATAAAGTACAGATCATTTTGGAGTAAATACATTCAAACTACAATCATGATTCCCTAAAAAAAAATAAGAATATATTTTCTTGTATGATGGTGTTAGTAAACATTATACGTTTAAAGCAAATGAGTTGAGAAAACATAATTTTATACTCAACTTTATTTATCTTATTTACAATCCAATCTCCATGATAAATTATCAATTTTATTCTGATAATTTGCAGAGGTTATGACAATTTCTTGAACTTTAACAATAGTTCAAGCATTGCATTTGTCTCAGTGAAATCTGATTTTTTTTTTTTGCCTGAGCTGTGCTTCCAGTTTAATCAGAAAAATTAAGAACTAAAACTAGAAGACAAAAATAAGCCTAAATGCATTTTAGTTCCTTCAAATAGGCTGAACACTGTTTGGACAACCTGTGTTACATTGTTTGACAAAGCTATCTGAAAAAGTAAATTTAAAAAGCTGGGAAAAACTCAGAAGTAATTCACTGGTGGTCACAGGACTTATTTCCCCTAAAGGGTGTACAGAATTGCAGCCTCACAAATGTCAAAAGATTAATCATTACTATTTATTATAAGAGTTACCAAAATGCAAGATTTTGAATCACGCTTTTAGCCTGTATTTTGGAGTATTAACTTGATATGCATTTTAATTCATTTACTAATTGCAGCTAGCCTTTTTTCAGGGCTCCCTTTCCAGGTAAATTCTAACCTGCCACTGAAATGAAAAGCATCGAATTGTTTAGGGCAGAAACACTACTGCACCAGTTTATAATATTGTTTTTCAATATTAGAACAGCATTTCAACTTTAGATCACTTATTTCCTTAAGAGGGTATCTATCCAGTACTCTTACGTTGTGACCTTCC
The DNA here is from genome assembly GCA_032468235.1 of Pseudoxyrhopus heterurus. Classification (NCBI taxonomy): domain Eukaryota; kingdom Metazoa; phylum Chordata; class Lepidosauria; order Squamata; genus Pseudoxyrhopus; species Pseudoxyrhopus heterurus. The sequence goes on along the minus strand of JANHJO010006315.1, from coordinate 54,377 downwards.
TCCAGCAATGCTGTAATTCAGTGTTAGCTTAATAAATAGATGTCTTTAACACTTATTTGTAATCCATTTTTTATTGTTCCTCTGCAATTGCTTGCCTGATTTTGATCTTTAAAGGACATTGAAAAAGCATATAATTGTACATAGCCCCGACATTTGTGGAGACAAAAAACAAAGATTTGCTTGTTCTTTTGTCATCATGCAAAGACATGTTGACAAGTGAGTGTTTTGAACTTGATTGTGGATTAAAACCAACATTTTATCCAAAATGTGCAAGATGCATCTGAACCAGAAGGAATATAAAAACTGAACTGTCAGTATTGAATTAAAAGATGGCAGATCATGACTCATCAGGTATGGGCAGGTGAAAGCCATCATTGAATTCCTATCTCTGCAGTGAAAAACTAACATCTCTAAAGATAAAACAATACAAGTGGGATATTGTGGCAGTAAAATTGGAAACACTTATTAAGATTCTGGACTCCTTTTGAGAAATTGTACAGAAGGAAAACATAAAGGTAATTGAAATATGTGCCAAATTTCACAAAATATTTTTTTCTTGGGAATAGGCAGTGTAACATGTTCTTAGCACAGTAACATCTCCACAGTTGGTTTTCATTATATTTTCTTTTATATATTTTGTAGAAAACGATGTCTTGAAAGTCCATATGGCTAAGAGTAAAACAATACCTTGTAGTCTCATTAGCCCATTGTAAAGTCCATTGAGAGAAGCAGCCCTGAAGCCCGAACCATACTTCTAATATGAACATATCGTGCATTCAACGTTTAATGGATGCAGTATTGCTTACAAAAAGTGTGAAGACTACATTTCCTTATATTTTACACAGTTAAAAAAAATAAGCCATTAACAATGAAAGAATAGCCAGGTTTTTGCCATGTGCATATTTTCATAAAAAGCATAATGCTGACTCACTTCATTCAGTACAATAATTGTTGACATCATAAAAGCAAGTAGGTTTTAATGAGAAATGTTAATGGTTACATTAGTTGGAAATCTTAAATAAAATGTGCTGTGCCAACAAAACAACTGCCTGGCTATTGCTTAACAGATGTTATACAATAGCACAGTACCACTAAGTGCTATATTGGCACTATCTGCCAAAACACCAGAGTTAGATCATTTGAGATTTGAGATGGAAATTCATCTATTGAACAATGTTGTAGCATTTTTCCAGATGTCTCAGACAGTTAAAAACAAAGTGTTATTAATTATAGGAGAGAATGATACTCGCAGTATATAAAATGAACTAGTTCTACCACAACAATCATTGTGAGGAGCATCAATGTGTTGATTTTGCATGCATGCCCACGTGCAATGCATCACAATGTCATGCTTGCCATCTAGCCGATTTGGTTCCTTTAGGCAGATGTCCAGAATGAAGACCCTAACCCATATATTCTATTATTAATCTTGTTATTTTTTCAAACAAAAATCTGTATAAAAAAAGAATTTTAATGGCTTTTTACTGAATGTAAGAGAAAGAAAGAGAAAGAAAAATAAGCAATGGTCAAAATTATAAAGGTAAGAATAACATGAGGAAAAAAAGAAAATTAAGGGGAAAAAATCCAAGGTATGTATTTATGAGTACATGTACATATAGAATTATATACATCAATTACTGGTAGCTGTATTTCACTAGAATCAGCCATAGTTTATCAATGTTAATGATCCATTCATAAGTTGCTAATAAAATCAATTTTGCACACCATTAACTAATTGAGACCACAACTTTTCTCTTCTCAATGCTGGGGAATAAATATTTGTATAAATAGAGATCACTCTGAGTCCTCAGGTTCAGAAGCTGAACAGTTTGATCAGCATGAAACTCAGCACACTCAACAGGAGTTAACCGAAGGGAGGGCTCCTCAGTTGTAGGCTGAGTCAGCATATCCAGATCCTGAGTTAACCAAGGCCCTGAGCTATCCAAGGTCCTGAAGCGGCAGCCACAGAGAGCAAAGGAAACCAACCACAGAGGAAGAATTGTGGATCAACAAATTAGTCCAGCAGGGAATAAGGGCCACCTAAAGAAAATTGCAGCCAGATTGGCTCTTTGTGGCACTCAATATTCTGCTGTTCCCTCAATCCCTGGACCAGAGCCCTAATGGTGCCTTTAATTTTCTGCTAATGACATAGAAGTATGTAATTAATGTGAAGTATTACATTGTTATAATTCTTGCCTAATGTCAACACAAAAGATTCATGCATACATGAATTCCTTATATGTATTTTATCAGAAGTTAAATATTTTTGAAGGTTTGGTGATAATGACATTTTTAGAATAAATTGTTCCTATAGCAGAAAAACTGAAATACCAAGTAGCCATTGATTTGTATCCTCCAGAGAAGAATAACATGACCTAATTCCAACATTCATTTCTAATAGAGTCAAGCTTCATGAGATTTTACCACATCCATTTCATATATAAAATATTCATAGTGACAGTTACTGTACCATTCATGTCAAATCATTTTGTACATTTCTGTGCTGTCTAGTTTGACTTTCCAATGATATATATTTATGAATTGCAATGTGCTTTAGGGAAATTAAAAGTGTCTCTGTTTTAATCATGGAACTAATAAAAACTCAATGGGAGATTGAGCAACATAAAGTTGGCAATGTTTATTGGTAACTGATATAATAAAGTGGCATGCAGATTTGGGAATAACTCTGAAGCCCATCTCAAATCAATAGTACTGTCAAATGCATTCTTCTTGTCACTTTGATAAGTTTATTTTGCATATTCTCTAACAGGGAAGTGCTGTAAGAACCAAAGTATTATTCAGAACCAAACTCCAAATAATCACCTTTTGCAACTTTCTGATAAGCAAAGTCAATGGGGAAACAAGATTCACTTAACAACCGTGTTACTAATTTAACAACTGCAGTAATTCACTTAACAAATGTGGCAAGAGAAGTTATAAAATGGGGCAAAACTCACTTAACAAATTTCTCACTTAGCAACAGAAATTTTGGGCTCAATTGTGGTCGTAATCTGTATATCTTTTAAAAATATTTGTATTATTAGCTAGCATTTTTAAGCTAAGGTACATTATGTTTCTTGAGATTGTAAGCATCAGAATAAATAAATAAATAAATATCATATTTATTTATTATAAATAAAATACCTAGTACAAATTTTGATTTGTTCTGCCAATATTTAATGAAGGAAATTAATTAATAAACAACTACACATTTCTTCTTCCCTTCTTTACATATAACTGGTAACATATTCAAAGCATTTTTATCATCAGCTATGCATATTCTCCAATATTCTGCATATTTAATCATCTTACAGAAATTAGCAATAGTTTCAGGGTGTCTCTGCTATATTAGTTAGTAAAAACATTAATGATTCCTATGAAAGCTGCATTTCTACAAAAATTTAACTGCAGTCTTACTATTATTTCAACAAAAAATAATAGTAATAGAAAAAAATTGAGCAACCCCCATCTTTTAAATACAATTTCACATACCTCTCCTATGCAGTTTCATATTACTACATCATTTTAAAATAATTGTCTCTTAATTTAATATATAAAGAGTTTTCCACACTTATTGTTGCATATTTAAATAGACTTGTATATCAAAATGTAAAAATCCTGGAGCTCATAGAATTCTTTACTTCTAGATTTTAATATAAATCTGAAAGAGATGCCTGAATAAAGATTAGTTTCATTAAAGTTACCTCATTTGTTTGGTAATCTTTTTTTTTCCAGGAAAAAAATTAAGAGCAGAATCCATATGCAAACTGTTTCTGCAGGAGGCCGACTAGGCCCCGCCCACCACACCCATGCCCACCCAGCAACCGGGCAGAGAACCGGTTGCTGGAATTTTTGAAACCCACCCCTTTATTAAAGGTGGAAGAAATTCTGAAGTGATTTATCCTGATCTGACTTGTTTACATATTAAAAATCTGGCATTTTGACAAGGGTGTGTGGACTTTCTATATCTATCTATCTATCTATCTTTCATCATCTGTCTATCTATCTAATTTATCTTCTATCTATCACTTTCCTCCACCTTCTAGCCCAATGCTTGGGAGAAGAACCAGGTCTTCATAGCCCTCCAGAAGCCAAAACAGGGAGAAATCCCCCTGATCTCCAGTGAGAGGCTATTTGGAAGGACTGGGGTGGCCATCAAGAAGGCATGGCTCTGAGATCCATCAGATGGTAAGTTTAAGGGAGGGGACCTGAAGTGCATTCATTCTAGCTAACCTTCCAGGCTGGGCAGATACCCCCAGGGAAAGGCAATCCTACAAGCAACATGTAGGATTTTAAAGATGATAAACCAGTACCTTGCACCTGGAAAGAATCTGAAAGTCACTGCAGATCACACAGGAGTGGAGTTACTCAGATGAACAGCGAGGCATCCAAAAGGTACAAGTGCTACCGCATTCTGGATTAGCTGCAATTTCCAGATGTCTTCAAGGACAGCCCCTTACTACAGGTAGTCCTCAACTTACAACAGTTCATTTAGTGACCATTCAAAGTTACAACGGCACTGAAAAAAGTGACATGACCATTTTCCACCCTTATGACTGATGTAGCATCCCCATGGTCATGTGATCAAAATTCAGGAGCTTGGCAACTGACTCATATCTATGAAAGTTGCAGTGTCCCAGGTAGATTCGAGATAGAACACTGAGTTCAATAGTTTACTGTTATATAAAGTTATTTTTATACTGTCTGTCAGCGGTCGTTGTCAGGGAGGGAGCAAAACTGGCAAGACATCTGGAGCGGAATTGTGATGGAAGCTCTGCCTCATCTAAACTTACATAGGATGTCAAGGGATTTACACTAAGGGTGGGCTCAGTTTGCCATTTTGACACACACATACACACATACATCTCCATGGATGCTGCTGCTACTTATGTATCTATACGTTGCAATTCTTCTAATGCTAGTAGTGAAGTGGCTTAATAGTTCAGAAGAAGCAGCTGAATATTTTTCTTTCTGGGTGGTCTTTTTTAGGAAAGGAGGTAGAAATCTCATGTTGGAGGGATCCTGCATTTCTTAGACCCAAAGACAGTTTCTATGTAAAAAAAAAATCCTACAGGGATTTGGTTATGTTTGTGGCATACTGGCTAAAAAATCAAAACTTATTAGTATTGTTCTTACATAAACAAGGAATGATGCATGTTGTATGGATACAAGGCTGTAATGTAATCTACATTTTTGCTACGTTACTAAAAAGTGTTATATGAAAAACTAGATTGTTCAAAGCCATGATGGACAGTGGAAAGCAGTATCTATGGCTCCAATTATTGCTTGTTTAATAAGTATATAGACAAATATATAAGGAATGCATTTAAATGATGTAAGGAGTATGTTGCTTGAAGAAGGCATGTGTGCATTTTATATGCTGATAATACCACATTGTTGGCTGAGAATCCAAATAATTTCCAGTGAATATAAATATATAAACAGTTCATAAATTTATCTGTGCAGTAAGCAACCTTTGCTTATTTAATACTAGCTCTTTTTTAAAAAAAAGTTGAATATTTTTTCCTCACTTTCTAGCCATTATATGGAATGGAAATAATTATACTGACTTTGCTGAAAAATCATTTTAGTTTAGATTAGGGTTTCATGATGTAGATCTAGGCACTTTTATATAAAATTAAGCACAAAATTATAGCTCTACATCCAGGTTCCACGATTTCTAATATCTGATACAGCCCTACCCTAATATGAGTGCACAAGATTTTCACCTGCCCTTCCAGTAGTACAGAAGCTGGAAGGACAGACCCCACATGGGTCTGAATAATATGAATGAAAAATGATAGCTGTATCAGTAACTTGGTTTTTATAATGCTTAGTTCTAAATTTATTAGGTGTGTGTGTATACTAAAATGTGGAGAAGCACATTCTTATTCAGAGCCATTATCCATTCCTTCAATAACATTTTTCCTTGTACCAAACATATTATCTATCTCTACTATCATTTGCATGTCTTTTCCCCATTTTTCGTACATACTGTACAGAGATATACCAATTCATTTACTTCACATTTATGCGTAACTTGCCATCATTCTCTCCATCTTCCTTGTCAAACATAATTATCTTGGGCTTTGTTATCTTAATTTTCAGATCCATAGTCCTTGACATATCACACAATACATCTAACATTCATTGCAAAAGCATTCGGGTTTTCAGCTAAGCATTCAACATTGTTTGCATACAAAAATACACAATTATTCATATGCCCAGCCAACAGCTAACGTCATGACAAGTATTCCTTATACATTTACCTCTAAGTATAACCACGACATCCTTATCTTACTCTCTGTTCAATGTTGAATTATTAAGATGCCTTTATTATTATGCATGTTTTACTTCCATCATTATGCCACATTTAGCATCCATCAACAATTTTAATTCCTTATTCATGCAAAACTGAATTCCTTTGTATTCATTTTATCGTATATTTTTTCTAAGTCAATAAACATGCACTAAACTTTCTCATGCTAAGACATTTGTTAAAAACACATTTACTAATTTCTCTATATAGTCGTCTTTATTTTCATAATTACTCTCTTTCCCTTTGTATAGTGAAACAATAACATTTTCTAGTTGTCAGGCAAGACAGAATCTTCACACACCACACTGGATAAGTGACACAGTGATTCCTCAAGCAAAATGCATCCATATTTTAAGTTTTCTCCAGTTAGCAGTATATTGCTTAAGAGCGTTGAAAACTGTTCCTGGGTCAAAATTGCAAGTATAGTTCAATCTTGGTCACTAAAGCGAATAGGTTCATTGGGACTTAGCATTTTATTTTTCTATGGAAAACCAAAACACTTTTTTCCCAGTAGAAAATTTTTAATATTTGTTTTTCCCCTGCCCTTCTGATCTTAGAAGCTTAGCATAACCAGTCCATATCCTCAGTACCCTTTAGGAATTTACATTAAAGATAAATATATGAGCATTTTTATGTTCAATATTTGTATCTTTTCTCAGTAATCCCCATGTAGCTGAATCATAAATCAATTGGACGGCAATGCTTAGGTTTTAGTTACTAAATCATCTAAAATACTCTAGGTCCATGTTTAAAGATGCAAAAATATACCTGGAACTCCAGAAGAAAAAGCAGGCAGAATGAAAAAAACCTGGAGGATCTAGTATTCCCACAGGCTCTAATTTCTCTGCACCTGCTAAACTATTCCTACATGGATTTAATAAAGCAACGAACTGCCTGCCCTTTTAATCATTAGCAAAGAACATTTAACCCTCACATGTATTCCAGCATATTTCAAATGAAAGCATTCATACCTTAAAGGTATATTTCTTCCCAAAATATATCTGATATCCACTTTCAGATTTATAAAGACCTGTCCTATGATAATCTGATGATAAGGTTCTTATATTCAATTCATGGTAATTTGGATTACTGGGTACCAATCTTTTCTGAATAAAATTAGCTGCTTCCAATTAAAGCTCTGTATATGAAGTTTTTGAATACTAATGCACAGACTTTAAAATGTTATCTGGTTGAAATGCTCAATTTTAGGTGTTCTTAATAAAAGCAGAAGGGAGTTTGACCTTTCTACTTCTCCATTTGAAATAAAACTACTAAAGATGCTCAACATTTCCTTTAAATAGTGTCTCTCTGTTCCTAACCTTACTGAGTTTATTTTCAAACTGACCTCTCCATGATACTTACAATGAAGGAGTAAGGCACCAAATCTCCATGCATTCATTTGTTGGTGTTTCATTTATAATAATAAATTTATAAATGTATATCCTAACTTTTCCTTGAATCTCCTGAATTTTCCAAAATGTCTCACATTAAATTTATCAGTAAAAAGTTAGCCAAGTAAAATGCAGGACTATATGATATTCATACAATGAAAATCGAGTGATGAATGCAGTATCACATCAGTCATTTCACAGATAAAATATTTACTAAGAACTGGAAAAATGAAAAGGTCTTTTTCCATTTTGGAAAAAGAATCCAAAGTACAACCCAAGAAATGAGTCTCCATGGGAATAAGTTAGATGCCAAGGATTTCTTCCTGGTTATTATCTGACACATCTAAGAAGCAAGACATCTAGAAAATAGCTGAATTATCAAGTTCAATTCATTAGAAAAGTGAGATGAAAGAAATTAAAATGATCAGTTAAGCCGTCTATTAAATAGGTACATATATGAACCCAGTGAAGTGCAACACTTTTCATAACATTGAACTAGCATATGCTAAAGAAATGTTTGAAAACTGCCCTGTCTATATTTAGGGGGTTTCCATTTAAGCAAGCTGGAACATAAAACTGTACATCATAAAATTAAGTACTGGTCAACATTTTTCCCTTTAAATAAATCAATGAAACCACAGAATTGCATTTTTCAGATCCTTTTTTCAGCCAGACAAATTGATCTGGACATGCTTATATAGTAGAATAGCCATGACACTCAAAATAAGATGAACTTAAGAGAACCATCATACATGTCTATTTGGAGAATGTTTTTTTTATTCAATGGGACACATTCCCAAAAAGACAACTATATCAAGACTGTGTTAGATAGGCACCCAGCGAATTCCAATGAGATATAATTCATTTTCAATACTCTGTTGGTTTCTGATTAATTCTTACCATTAATACTTTAAAAATGAGAATTATATTTGAGGGTTTAAAAATAAGAAAGTTAAGTAATAAAGGTGATAGTGTACATGAGCCGTAATTCCACTCCACCCTTTGCTCCTTGGTGGCAAATATCTACCTATCTTCCAAAACCATAATTACTGCACCGCCCAAGAAAGCCACTTACAAAGAGTGACTTCTTACAACTATAATCAGTTCTACTACCTTGTTCTCCTCTCCCTATAGACAGCAGTGACAGCAGACCCTGTGTATCCAGTCCAAATTCTTGCAAGATACAGCAAGAGTAGATATAATTAGCAGTGACTCCTTGAACTTTTCTCCAGGCAACACAACGCTGTTCACACAGCTTGGTCTTAGCTGCAGTAACAAGGGAGAGGAGAGAGAGACTATACAGTCAAGTAAATGGTGGCCTTCACACAGCACAGTCACTTGCAGCAGTCCATTTTTCAATTCTCTAGCTGGATCACTGCAAGAAATATGCACTGTCATTTCTTATCCTTTTAACCCTTCTATTTTAGGGAATAATCTAGATGGTGGGGAGGAGAGATTTCTGATTAATGTTGCGGAGGGCATCTTGAAGAAAAGAAACCATTCTAATTCATCAAATGGTGTCAAACAAAACACAACTGCCTTCAAACAAAAAACATAACTTCCATTTTTACATATGTAACCCGTAAAACATTTGCTACTATTTATTATATTCAAAAGAATATCTCCTCTTCGTCCCCCACTGGATTTCTTCTCCAAATGTTCTAATCTATCTTTCCAGCCTCCTTATGGTTGTCCCAATTCGGCTGGCTTAAAATCTTACTGAGAAGCTATGGACTCTGCTTTGCTGGGTCCCAGGGAACGTTCAGAGTTGGTGCCGGTGGCAGAGGCTTCTGGATCGCCTTCTACAACCACAACACCATCTTTTGTAGGCTGGGAACCCTTGGAAGAGCAGGTCTTGAAGCAGGTCGGGAAGACCTGGAGCGAGGCTATGACCATAACCAGAAGAATCACCACCGCCACCGTGATCGGGATGAAGATATAGTTGAAGGCATTCGAAGAAGCCAAACGCTTGGCGGTGCTGTTGACGATCCGAGTGGGAAACGGTTCCAGAAACGATGTGTTTTGACCAGGTCTGCTGGTGCTGTTGGCAGGGGAAGTTCTCGTAACCCTCGGAGTAGATACGGTGGGTTTCGCCGTCGCCGTCGCCGCGCCATCTCTGGCTGGCGCGACGCAACTCTTTTCGTCGGCCGCCAAGCGGGATCTCCAAGAGCATAAACAACGGAACGCGCCTTGGGCACTAACGCAGTCCGTGAATTCCGCACAGTCTCCGCTGCTCGGGCTCCAGTAGCCGCTGGGACAGGAGCACAGGTCCTGCTCGGTGCCTTCCCAATGGAAGCCGCTGGCCGACGGGCGGCAAGTGAAACGCGCCTCTCGCCCGGGGCACCTTATAGTAAGATTGGTGCCCGGAGGGCTGAATTCCACGGCCGGGCTTTGAAGCTGAAAAGGCAGCCTGTAGTAGACCATTCCGCCGGCGCCAGAAGCCGAGTGGAGGGCGGGGCACGTGCCCGCGTAGCTGTATTTACAGATATAACCCGGGCTTGCCTTGGTGCAGCCGTGGTCCTTCAAGCCCCACGGGTTGAGGTGCGGTTGGCCCAAGCTGACTTGCAACCCGGCGCATCTCTGCATCGTGCAGGACTTGTTCGGTTCTCTGAGCCACTTGGGCGGCGTGGCGGTCCCGTTGGCCCTCGGCTCGTCAAGCCCCGGGGAGACCCAGGAGAACCCCCTGAGGGGCAAGTCTTCGAGGGTGCACTGCTGGGCTTTTTTAACCAGGCCCAACCAAAATAAAGAGCCGCCCGTCTCGTTGGCGAGTCCTTTCAGCAGAGCGAGGATGATTCCGATTTCGGTGCGGCCGCTGGCCGTGCTCAGAGCTCCCCCGTACTGGGCGCAAGTTTTCTGAGCCCGGTCAAAGTTCATGCGGCCTAGGTGGACGCTGTAGCAGGCCCCGGATGCGTGGCACGAAGTGCGGCCGCTCTGGGGGAGTTCGGCAGAGCCCCAGAGCCCCGAGAAAGGCGGCAAGAGGGCGAGCGAGGCGAAGATCAGCCCTCGCATCTTGGCTCTCGGCTCCACAAATGGGAGCGGAAACCTGGATTGAAGGAAAGCAGTGTGGAGGGAACTCCTTTTCCTTACGCTTCACAAGTGTATCTGGACTCCCAGAGCCTTCCCTTCTAATTGCAGGAAGGAAATGTGTCAGGAGTTGGGCCTAATCTTCACATCCTTAGCTTACTAAAGGGCCTCTTTTGCAGGCAGGGAAGGTCTGATAAAATCAGCCGGGAGAGTGTTTTCTTTCTTCTCTTGGCAGGGGCTGGAAAAATGGTCGTATTAAAGAGAGATTGAAAAGGAAAACTGGTAAAGTACAGTATTCTTTGGCTAAACTAGAGCTTTAATACTGTTGACTTATTTCATCCATCCATATTAATAAAGATAATCAGCTGTCTAAATTAATTTCTTTAGCTTTACATACAGGTAGTCCTCAATTTACAACAGTTGGTTTAGTGGCTGTTCAAAGTTCAATGGCACTGAAAAAGTGACTTATGACCATTTTCACACCATAGTAGCATCCCCATGGTCATATGATTAAAATTTAGATGTTTGGCAGTTGACTCATATTTATGACAGTTGTAGTGTCCCAGGGTCATGTGATTCCCTTTTGCCACCTGAGAAGCAAAGTCAGTAGGGAAGTCAGATTCACTTAACAACTGTTTGACTAATTTAACAATTATGGTGATTCACTTAACTGGCAAGAAGAGGGGAAACTCACTTAACAAATGTTTCACTTACCAATAGAAATTTTGGGCTCAATTGTGGTCATCAAGAATTACTTGTACTTTGCCTATGCCAGACTAGGCTGTATGATCTATCACATCCCAAAAGGCCGTAACTCTTCCAGTTGTGTTTTCGCTAGGTATATGTAAGTTACGTTTATTCAGTTTTGTTAAACTTTAGGAGCAATATCAAGTCATTTATAATTTTGGAATCAACAGTCTGGATTAGGACTAATTACATGTGAAACCATTGGACAGTTTTGATTAATTCACAACATCATTCTGAGAAAGGAAACACATATTTCTGTGTCTTGAGGGAAGGAGCTGGATAATATATAAAGTCCAAAGTCACTGATTAAGGTCATTCTCCCATTAGAGGCTTGTAGCATTTTCATTGCTGTAATTTTGTCTGTGTCAATTTTGTCTTGAAGATACTATAAGTCACAATTGGGGAAATAACGCAAAATTAGCACCATTAGAAAACACTACAATTAACCAATGACTCTGATAAGCTTCAAAACTGATGTAGTTTTTCAGATTTTTTTACAAATATTTAGAAACTGAAAATCTTATATCAGCCACTGAGTATAAGTAGTCCTCATTTAACAACTGCCTTATTTAATGGCGGTTTGCAGTTATGACAGTGATGAAAGAATAACTTTGCAACCAATCTTCATATTTACAACCTTCACAGGTGCATAAAGCAAAGGAAAGCTGAAGTAAGATCATACAGTAAGCACACTTGTGATTTCACTTTTCTGCTTCTTCGCTTAATGACTTAGTTGCTGGTCCCAATTATGGTTGCTAAATAAGGAGAATTGGTATGTAACTAGAACTTCACTGTGTCATTCTCTCGTAGCTGCCATATTTTATAGCAGTATTGATCAACCTTAGTTAGATGTGTAGATTTCAACATCCAGAATTCCCCATACAAATACTTGTATTGCCTTTATGCTATAAGCCAGCTTTCTGAAAATTGCCTAAAAATGAATATGGAAATAAATACATTTATGCAATGCTTAAGTTTGCTTTTGCTGCAACAGATATTATAGGCATTCCTCCAGTAACTAGGTCTTGATAGTTCAGCTTTTTAAAAAATGGCTACTGGATAAAATTCTTAAAGGTTTTTTTAAAAACATATATCTCAGAAATTGGATGTTCTACAAATTAATGAAGATTTTACTAATTAAGAATTAATGAGTATTAAGTATTATATTATAATCCTATCCTTCCCCATCTTGTCTCAGTTTGGTATTTGTTCTGAAAGTAAAAAAAAATGTTGTTGGGAAATCTATTTGCCTCTTACAGCTCTGTATCCTGTTAATTCCCACAGCCTTGCTGCTTGATATAACATGCCAGATTTATCCATTTTGTAATGCTGTGCTTAAGCCCAAAATGGAAGCAGGTCTTTAATTTTAAGCCCCAGTATTAACACAAAGTGAATTAATGTTCACTGTAATTCATCAGCCTGACTTCCTTGAAATTAGTGGAAATAGTTCCAGTTGTGCTGCTCCTAGTGGAATCAGCGTTTTATTAAGTGATTGAAATCTTGAGCTTCTACACATAATGTGGAAAGTTTCAGATCCCATACAAATTAGGACCAATCTAGAGTAGCCTTTGAGGGCTAGAGCTGATGCCTCATATATTACGGAAATACTTTTCTTCTTGGTAATGTGCCATCAAATTTCCGAAGTAGATTTCCCAGACCAAATAATTGTATAATAATAATTAATAATAATAATTCTTCTTCATTACAATTACCTTGTTGAATCTAGATCAATATAGTACAGCATTTTTATTTTAAAAATGTTCTTTTGTGCATTCATAGGATCTAACTAAGCAAGCATTTTGTATTTGTGTTTCGTAAAAAAAATGCACTTGTAGACCTTGCTCATACACTGCATTAAATGATAGTTTATTTATCTATGGTTTAACAAATCAGTTTCAATTGGCTATATTATGTAACACTCTGAACTGTACACCATGCTTTACAAGCTGTAGCAGTTGAGTTCATGTAAAAATCAATCTTCAAACCCATGCTTTGATGTGATTTGTGAATCTAGCCATTGTATTGTAAAATAAGAGGGAGAGCCACTTTTCCATACTGTTTACAATTTTAAACACCCCCTTAATGTTCTCTTTAGATACTTGTTTTATGAACTGAACATCCAATTATTCTTTGTGACAAAGTGTACCAATATTTTGTTAGATACAAGAATATAAGCAATTGTGAAGTGCTGATTTTCATAGCTAAGATCAAGTTTTTCTTGCAGACATGTTACCTTTTCTCAGCCCTCTGTAATACTTTCCCACTAGGGAAATATAGTTCTCCCTTCAGCTGTGACTGATAATTAGAATGCAATTGTTTCTGTATCATGCATGTATTTTGGTAGTGTCTGTGAAACACTACTGATAAAGTGAAAACACGCTCCTGCCAATATTAATTTTATATTTGTGTTATTTGTTTTGGAATTTTATTTGTTTTGGGGAAATTGAAGTCTCCCTGCTATACCATACAGATATAGGAGTTTTCACAAAATTCAATCAAAAAGAAAGAGTAAGTAGTAGTATAGCAGCAGCAGCAATACTTTGATAATTCACAGAGATTCTTTTTATTATTTTGTAAGGATACATAATTTCTCAATTCCTTGAAAGTACAGCAAATCATTTAAAAAGACATAAATGCACACACAGAAATTGTGTCCTACAGTACAACCTAATTACTGTACCAGTTGATATGACCGAGTAGCATTTTGTAAAATGAACCAATACTGCATCATTGTGACAACAGCATTCAAGGAGAAAGCTAGATTTCCTTAAAATCTATATAAATTACGCAATATCAAGGGCACACGTTACTGAAGTGACAAATGATGTAGAATGAAATATTATAATTCATCTTGGCTGCCGAAGCAACAATAAATTAAAATCTCTGGAGAGTTCCAGAACATTTGTGGTGGCCAGATTTCCTGAGGAAATTGTTACAATAACAGGAAGTCTTGAGCCTAGCTATAAAGAGGTGACTTCAATTCCTGGCATTTTGCCTAGGCTGACCCTTCAACTCAACATCTTAAAGGAGGAGGCAGCAGGTGCCTGCTAACAAACAGCAAATGTAAAATTAAAATACAAGGAAAGGCATTTGTTCATCCAAGGCCAGGAGATTATTGTGAAGTAAAACCTATTCTTCAGAGGATCCTGATAACATTTCCCCACCCCATTCCAGTTTAAATCCTACTTCAATTTAGCCGCTTCAAGTATCTAATGAAGTGAGCTATCATTTGTTAGTCAAAATTTCTTAGTCTTAAAAAATTCTCCAACACAACAGATAAATTTATGTGAGTATTCATTTGGAAAAATAACTATCCTATCAGTTGTTCCTTGTTAAATTCTAAACCCAACCTCTGCCTTTATTCTCTGTTGCAATATTTCCTGACGTCATCTGAAAATGACTGGCAGTCATACCACTACTGTGTCTTATCCCTGATCATCATCGTCATCAATTTTAGCAATTGTCTATCCACTGCAGGATGAAGGCCTCTTCCACATGTTTCCAACTAATACAGTTCTGAGCTTTCTCTTTCCAATTGGGCCCACAATACTTGCTGATGTTATCGATCCATCTTGTTTTAGGACTCTCATGGATGCTTTTTATCAAGTGAGATCCATTCTACAACTCCCTTGGTCCACCTGCCATCAGTTCTTGTTATGTGACCAGCCCATTCCCATTTTAATTCTTTTACTCTCTTGATGATACCATATAATTTTGTTTGTACGATCATCCCTGGTATAGATACCAAATTTAAAGCAATTTTATTTGGGCTGTCAAAATCCAAATAATCACTTTTTCTTCTTCTCCAGTCCCTTCCAACTTTTTCTGATTCATTGGATATCATTTCACCAGGACTCTCTGTCAACATAAACTTTTTTGAGTTCTTGTATGACATCAGTGACAGCATTTAATGACCTTGTATTTCATTAGCCCTTGATTTTTCCCAACATCAAGTTCATTTTCAGTGACTGTTGCCTTCATGTTAAGGGTCCAAAATATTCATGTTTTAGCTATATTAATAATGGTTCCAGTGAGCTATCTGAAAATACTGATTCTAGTATCCAAGTTCTTTTTCCAATAAATTTTGTCTAAGTTTTTCCTTTTCACTGGACTTTTTTTTCAAAAGTTTTGCTTCCTGAAAAACTTTTGGTGATTATGGTAAACCCCTTCATCCTGAACAAAAATAGAATTTCAGAATTATTGTATCATGCAGGAATCTTGAGAAATATGAAATTAA
The DNA here is from genome assembly GCA_032468235.1 of Pseudoxyrhopus heterurus. NCBI lineage: Eukaryota > Metazoa > Chordata > Lepidosauria > Squamata > Pseudoxyrhopus > Pseudoxyrhopus heterurus. The sequence continues at coordinate 38,659 of JANHJO010006315.1, read as the reverse complement.
TGACTATAATATATTTAATCACATTATGCTTCTGACATTGCATGAGTTCTAATAAATGCTGCTGATTTTTGTTTGTACTTAGGATCTGACACATCTCATGCAGTGTCCAATAATAATCACAATTTCCATTATGGCAATGATCTGGTGAAATCTTTCACCATGTTCATCACTGATTGCACCTTGATTTGGGGGAGGGGAATTCAAGTGTGAATGCAGAAAATGAATGTTCAGTGATATGTTGCATTTCATGGTCCTCTACGCTGTAAGAA
>JANHJO010006314.1:40013-50186 GCA_032468235.1 Pseudoxyrhopus heterurus | reverse complement strand
ACATTGTAAACCACTTAGAGAGGGTTGCAAGCCCTGATAGACGGTATATAAATACAGTGCTATTGCTATTGCTATTGCTATTGCTATTTAGGCTTCTGCTATATTGGTGCTATATTACACAAAGCCATTATTGCTGTATTTTTTTATTTTAATCTTTGCTAATGGACATGGGAGCATAAGGCATTCATAGTTGTATACAGATGAAACTGTATTTAAGCCTCTGCCTATTTTTTTTTAAAAAAAAAATCAATAAATATAGTGTCTCCCCAAAGCAAATGTATTCTGATAAGCTATTTGTCAAGGTATACATGATTAGCCCTTGTATGAGGACCCAGATTGTTGGGGGCAATATGCTGACTCTGTAAACCGCTTAGTAAAAGCACTGTGAAGCGGTATATAAGTCTAAGTGCTATTGCTATTCAGCTACCAAGTGGAGACATGGCCAATTACACAAAGTTGCAACATCCACTATCTATGATATGTTTTCTCCTTTATAGAGAGAGGACAAACAGGTAGCAAACAGAGCGAGATAGGGAAAAAAAGAGAAAGAAAGGGAAAGAAAGGGAGAGAATGAAATGAAGAGAAAGACAGGCTGATGGAATAAAGGCAGAAAAAAATAGAAAGAGATTTATGGAGAAGAGAAAAAGCATGTTATTCATCAAGGGATATTTTATTCAACTGAAAGCAAGAAATAACTTTTCATTTAAATTTCCTAATATAAAAATGTTTCTGGGGAAAAAACATCCTCTCATTAAAAATCCCTTTATCCGAAAGATCCTTGGTCATGTGGGAATCCATGAACCTGCAGTCATATTTTTTTAGGCAGAGGAGACTTTTTGCATTCAGTAATATGAATAAGGAAAATAATTTTTTTTTTGCAGGAGGCTGGGGAAGCATGAAGTAAATTCACTTTGTGAGGAATGGATGGTGGAGAAATGCTTTCTCTATGCCAGAAATGTCTTGCTTTCTAGGGCTATAGTGAGAGGGTTAATAGATGTGGCAGTGACAGCAGCGAGGCTTGTTAAATCAAATGCCTGAAAGCCTAGAATGAAGACTTGGAAGATGACAAGGGTAACACTAATAGGAAAACTATTCTAGTTACAGCAGGAGTAGATCTTCATACCTCATCGCCTTTCTCTCCCAGAAGACCAGGAAATCCACGTTCCCCTTTGCTCCCCTTGGGACAAAGAAAATAGACATTGCCTGGTTTATAAAACACATTTATCAAAGGAAACAGTTTCAAGTAATGGATGCCAAATAGCACAGTAGAGATTGTAACATACTTCTTGTTCCTTAACTCTAACAACTGCATCATCAATGATGGCTTAAATGCATATAAACATTTACATTTTGTAATCCAATGCACATTTGGGAGTTGAATCCTACTAAATTCAAGAGAACTGTTTAATTTTCATTGAATTGCAGTATTGATGCCAAATGACAGAGTAAGAGAGATCACTCTGTATATATGAATCAGCTCGTAAAAAATGTTCAAGATAATTCTGTACAGGAATTCTCCTTGGTACTTCATTGTTCCTGCATTTTCTGTAAAGTGCAACATTAAGTAGGAAGTAAATTTTAAAAAAATCATTTGTCCATATTAAATCAAGGAACCAGACTGAGGGGTCTAATAATTTTAAAATGAGTTCAACAATAAACTAGTAGGACTACTACTATTTCAACTCAGAGGACTCGTGTAGTTCAGACATTGTTATTTTGAAATCAGATCGAAGTGTAAAATCTGTGAACTAGCAAAGTCTATTGCCTTGCCCAGATTCCTTTTCTTATAATGTTTCTTTCATAAATTCTGCTCCTATGCAGCCATCTTTTTAATTAAAAACTTCTATGCCATTTCCAGAAGAGCTGACCAACTAGGACTGGTCACTTATTCTGAGGGGGACGGTGCAGGAATGTGGGATGCACATGATCTTTTAATCTGCCAAAATGTTGATTATTTCTGGTAGTGATAACAATGTATTTACAACTTAAAAAAGCAACAACGTTGCATGTATAATTAAATAAAATCCACAAATTGTCAAACTTCATTTTAAAAAGCTCACATGAGGAACTCACCTTTGGCCCTTCTCTTCCTGGGATTCCTGGGGGACCTCTTGGACCAGGATCTCCCTTAATGGCACAAAGACAATGGTGGAGGGATTTATTTTAAAAACGTAGCCTTGGAGAATGTATTCACACAGGACATGATACTAGATATACCTTCCTGACTTCAAGATCTTGCCTATGATAAGTCTGAAATATTGCATTTTCTCTTCTGAGAAAAACATTCTGATCAAAATATCAAAAGCCTTGATGATTATTCTTCTAAGATAGATCTTGATAATGTGAAGCAGAGTGTTGCCTTATTTTGGATTTTTGTTTTTGAAGTGATAAATATAAGAATAGCATTAAATGTTAAACTTAAGAACTATTTGTAAACAGGGCCTTCATTACACAGGGAGCTTCTGTAAAAAAATGCTAAAACAAAACTTTAGATAACAAGACTTTGAAAATGCATGGATGTTATACATACAGAAAAAAATTAGTCATTTTATATTTGTATAAAAGAAATATAATGTTTCAGTTTGGTGTAGTGGTTAAGGCATCAGGCTAGAAACTGAGAGAAAGTGAGGCACAAAGACAGTTAGGTGACCTTGGGCCAGTCACTTTCTCTCAGCCCTAGGAAGGAGGCAATTGCAAAGTACTTCTGAAAAACCTTGCCAAGAAAACTGCAGGGTCATTGAGAATTGGTCATGATTGAATGGAAGGTGGAAAAAAAAAAGAAACAAAGTCATCCTACAAACAGAACAGGCACTAAAAACCACAGGCACATAAAACCCTAAATTTACCCTAAATAATAAACTCTGGGTTGACTTACCATTCATGGTTAATAAAAATTGTGGATGGTGAATTATGAATAAAGAGGGCCATTGATGTAGATCTTCCATTGCCTTTAATCATCATGCCATTTACTGTATATGACTAGGAGACTAGTGTATGCCAAAGACTGATAAGACTAAAAGGATCCAAAACAACTAGCCTATGAAAATGTGTTTTTGAAAAGTGGGATAGAGTGGCTACAAAAAGGCAATTACCTTTAATAAAGTACTTATATCACCAAGGAGAGGAAGAGCAACCTGTAATTAAACACACTGTAAGATTGGTGCTTACATGAACCCAAAACACATTATTTTTTTCTTTACTGTATTTGTTTATTTTGTCTGTTCAGATAAACAGTGTACCATACTTCCAAGGACAGTTTACTTGTATTAAAATGTAGCACTGTTTTTAAAGTTAATAAGGTATGCAATTTGTCCCTATTTTTGACATTGGGAAAGATGATCAATAATTGCAGAAAGCAATCTGAATTTAACCTGGCATTATAGAAATTGTTGTGAGATTTTATTGTCATTTAAATTTATTCTTTTCTTTTAATGCTGCTTTTCAGAACTCTGTTGTTGATTTTATGGGCTAAACTGAATAACTTAGGGAAGTATCTAGGAAAGTAATTCAGTTGCTAGATAATGCTCTTCATAATTAGCTAGAACCATGACATTAGAGATGGCATGGTAAAACAGCAATGTCCCCAAGGAGGCTGGCTTTCACTCATCCACTAAATTCTTTAAAACCGAAAAATGGTGCCCAAGGGAAAAAGAAGAAAGAAAAAGAGAAATGAAGGCTAGTTGCTAAGCTCTAGTTTTTGCAATTTGAATGCATGACCTGGATGATTGAGAATCTACATAGACTGAAGCCTTATGAATGATGGGATACATAATTCAGTAGGGTTGCCTATATTTACTTGTTTTGAAATTTGTTTGAGGAATTGTTGGCCATTCTTGTTTTTCATTATATTCTCCTTTTCAGTTTTTATATCTAAAGGTTTGGCTTTTTTAGTCTAATAAGTGAGCTTCTTATTAAAACTATTCCCATGGGCAAGACCACACGGTTACACAGCTTCCCTTTCTGCTTCCAACTTGTGAAGCCCAGCATTGCTACTTTTCTTTCTGTTTTATCAGGACTGAGACTATGGGACAAGTCCTTGGTGGAAGGAAAGAACTCTGCATTTGGACTATCTTAGCAGGAGGTTCAGTTCAACTGGTGGCAGAATTATTTTTTTAATAGAGGAAACCTTGGAAGAGATGCCTGCAAGGAAGACTTTACATTACATAACATCCTCAAAAAAAAAAAAACTAGGAAAAGGATTGCGGAGAGGGTGAGGGAAAAAATTCATCTGAAATTCTTCAGATTTCCCAATTTCTCTTTCTAACCCAAATCTGAATTATCCCAAATCCTTCCCAGCTCTTTGGGAGAATTTGAGACAAGGAATTTGACATTCTGCATAACACTAATTTTTGTAGTTGTTCATATAATATATCTAGGAGCCCTTTAAAAGAGGAGTTATTGGGGGGGGGTTACCTCAATTTATATCTTTTCTAGCAATGTAGGGATCATTTAAGGAATTGATTCAAAGATAATTTCAACTCTTCAAATGTAAATAATTGACTTTAAATATATATATACAAGTAGTCCTCAACTTACAACCACAACTGAGCCCAATTTTCTGCTGCAAAATTATTAAGTTAATTTTGTCCCATTTTATGATCTTTTTTGCCAGTTGTTAAGTGAATCACTGTAGTTATTAAGTTAGTAATGCAGTTGTTAAGTGAATCTGGCTTCCCCATTGACTTTGCTTGTCAGAAGATCACAAAAAATGATCACATGACCCTGGGACATTGCAACTGCAAGGGTCATAAAAATGGGTCAGTTGCCAAGCACCTGAATTTTGATCATGTGACCATGGGGTTGTTGTAATGGCTGTAAATGTGAAAAGTGGTCATAAGTTACTTTTTTCAGTGCCATTGTAACTTTGAAAGGTCACTAAATGAACTGTTGTAAGTTGAAGATGATCTGTATTCAAATTTTAGTGATTGCCTTCAGTGTAAGAGAGTCGAGTTAGTTTATATACATACTGGGTCACCTGGAGGGCCTGGGATTCCTGGCTTTCCATCTCGTCCTGGAATACCCTAAATGTGCATAAAAACAGGGCAGAGTTTGTTCTTGTTGATTTGCTTTTGTTCAAGAAGGTATTACTACTATATATTGTATTAATTAGTACTTACATCAAGGCCAGGAGTTCCAGGAGTCCCAGGTAATCCAGGAGGCCCTCTTGGTCCCTGTGGAAAGAACATTTGAGGCATCAGGTGTCAAGGAAGACTTACATAATAGTAAGCACAATAAAAATATTGACCCAAATTTCTTATGAAATATCTTACTTGGAATCCTGGTGTCCCAGGAGGCCCTTTAAGACCCTGAAAAACAAAGCAATGAGTGAACACAATAATCATCCTCATCCTCATCTTCATCTTCATCATAAAAGGGGGTTATTATTGCTATTGAAAACTTGTCCAAGTAAAAAAATCCACATGAGGTCCAGATAGTGCTGGATCTCATGTCTGGTTATTCATCAGCACAAATGTATCAGATCTGTTGATTACAGCAGAATATGATATTGGAAATCATGATAGGAAGCTGCTTTCACCAGTCAGATCATTGTTGAGCCTAATTTAATAGCATCCATCCAGATTGATAGTTGCCCTTGGAGATCTTAATATGGAGTTTTTCTTGCTCTGCTTAGAAATTCTGCAAATCTTTGCAATGAGACCAGGGGTGGCTTCAAAAAATTTAGCAACCAGTTCTCTGCCCTGTTGCTGGGTGGGCATCGCCTAGTTGGCCACCTGCACCATGTTGGGGGGGGATGTTTTCACCCTCCCCGGGCTCTGGAGGCTTTCCTTGAGCCTCTGGGAGAGTGAAAACGGTCTCCCCGGCCTCTGGAGACCCTCCAGAGGCCAGAAATGGGCTTGTTTCTGGCCTTCCGGAACTTCTGGGAGGCCCATTTTTCACCCTCCCCGGACTCTGGAGGATTTCCTCGAGCCTCCAGTAGGCCCGTTTTCCCGCTCCCCGAACTCCAGAGGCTCTCTGGAGGCCAGAAACGGGCCTGTTTCCGGCCTTCTGAAGCCTCCAGGAGGTCCATTTTTTCACCCTCCCTGAGCCTCCACGTGGGCCCTGCACTTACCTAGGATCCAAAACGGGCCACATGGAGACTTCTGGGAGGGGTGGGCTGGAGTGGAAGGGACCAGCCAGTCATTGTAACTACCGGTTCGGCAACCAGATATAAAATTAACATCTAGTTCATGAGAACTGGTGCGAACCAGTAGCAACCCTGAATGAGGCACTCTACTCTAAAGACATGGCTCCTTGTAAGTGGGGGAGGAGTAAATTTTTTTAACATCCATCTATCCATCCATCCATCCATCCATCCATCCATCCATCCATCCATCCACCTATGCACTCCTTTCATATGTCATCCCTATTCATTACTCAACATCTACTGTTGAATAAAGCTTCTGAAGATATTGTGGAGTTATTAGCAACTTAGAGGATGAATGATTAAACGCCATAAGCATAGCAAGAGAGCTATCAAAACAACTATAGTTCAGGCCATCTGTCAAAATCCTCTGCTAGCAGTTTTTAAAATTATTATTTAATAAGCTATTACTTATTTACATTGATGAGGGAAGGTAACAGAAATTCATCTTTTCTTTTAGTGGGTTCTGGAATTTAAGAATCCTTGCTGAAGAGAGCAGTTTACTATCTGATTTAAGACTTAAATGCAAATATAAAATATACAAAACATGACATTCATAACTGTATGAAATAACAGAGAGAAAAAATTCCAAAACTACTCCACTTCAAATGACATGCTTGGGAGAATAATATGACCCAAAGGCATCTTTATCCCTAAGTAGATGTGTGCAGAACTGTGCTTCTGGCTTAGTTCCACTCTGGGAAGAGACAGGAACAATTGCCTTGCTAGACAGCAATATATAATTCCTTTCTCTTCATTCCCTTGACAGTCACAAAACCCAAACAGGAACAACTTTATTTAGCCATTCTATTCAGAAATTCTAGCAAGTGTAGTAGTGGGATCAGCCAAGACCCATTTTATCATTTCTTTAGAGACAAAAAGAAAAATACACACACAAAATATATATTACAGGTAGAGTTGCCATCCATGTTGCATCAATGAAGCAATTACAGAACAACATCCATGTTAATAATGGGGTGAAAGGAGCACAAAACAAATTTTGTTACTTACAGGTAGCCCTGGGGTTCCGTTCCCTGCTGACCCTATCTCTCCTGGAGGACCTTGTACTCCAGGGAGCCCTCTTTCTCCCTGATAAAAGAACAAGCCTTGTTTTTAAAAAAATCTTTGAATAAAAGCATGACTCCAAACAATTAAAATACAGGATTAGAATAGGCTTTTCCTACCTTAGGCCCTCGTGGACCTATTGTCCCAGGAATGCCAGCTATTCCCTAAAATGGGGGGGGGGGGAGATGAAGAGAAAAAGCTTTGTATATTAGGCTAGAATGAGGCCATACAAACAATTCTGGATGCCCCAAGAACGGTGCATGTAAAACCTTTGCTTCATGAATTGTATTGGGTGCCAGTTTGCTTTGGGGTCCAATTTAAGGGGTTGGTTGTGACCTATAAAGGCCTATATGTCATAGGACCAGGCTATCTATGGGAACCGTCTTTTTTCCAATACATCATCACATCCATCTGGCAGAGAAGGTATGTTGCGGTTGCTGTCAGTTAAATAACTTCAACTGGTGAGATCTAGGAAGAGAGCTTTCTCTGCCCTTGCTCCTGACCTATGGAATATTCTCCCCCCAGAAGTGAGACAGGTCCCCATTCTTATGGCCTTCCAGAAAGGAGTTAAAACATGGCTCTGCAACCTCATTTGGGGAGCTTAGAGGAGCACATAGCTGTGGGGCTGGTTGGTGCCCTGAGAGCCCTCCTTCACCTTTTGAACTAGTTTGTAACAGATCTTAACCATCCTTGCCTCCTTTTAAATTCTAAATTTTCTAATTTAAGTTTTATATGCTGTTTTTATATTTTAACATTTATTGTACACTGCCCAGAGACCCTCCTGAGGAAGATGGGCAGTTCAAAAATGTGAAATAAATAAATATTTTTGTATAATTAGAAAATAATAAGAATTCTTAAATTGACAGGAAAAAAAATCTAATTTAAGACACAGGTGTGTCTTAAATTATGCAAAATCAAATAAGGTATCTTATAATGATAATTATTCACTATTGTTTTAGTTTCACAATAATTGATGAGCTAATTATTGATGAAAAGTAACAAAAGAAATCATGGTGGGGGAAGACTAGAAATGTGTAGAACTGAGTAGCTTACAAAATTGAGTTATCTGCAGCTGTTTGCCGCAGAGAGATTTTTTCAAAAGGCTCATTACTCATGGCTCTAAGTTACACAAGCATATCTTTGAAAATACTCAGTGCTAGATGAAAGAACAATGGGTATTGTGTTTATGGAAATTCTCAATCATCCAGGTCATGGTTGTCCCAAAGATGCTTTGGGACATCAAAAGGCAATGCATGAAATGTTGTATGGACATGGTGGAAGAAAGGATGGCTTGCAATAGAAAGGTAGGGAGAGATATAATAAATAGTGTGGGTGAAAACTACTTTCCTTTTTCTTATGTCATGCTTTTGAATTCTTTGACATATTATTTCTTTGTCCTTTCTGTACTCTACATAACATTGCTTGTCCTGAATGAAATAGTATATGCAATGCTGGTAATTCCACTTGAGGTCGGAATTTTTCTTCTGTTGACCTCATAGCATTTTCTGCAATAGAATACATAATGATACTTACTGGTTTTCCTAAAAGACTTAATCCTGGAGGCCCTGTGTCACCTTTAGAACCTGGAGGCCCAGGTGGGCCTATGATTCCACCAGAGTCTCCCTGTGTAATATAGATGAAAACAATGCTAATTTGATAGGAAGTTACAAGAGCCAGATTAATGTATCATATTTAAATTAACTGAATTATTTTATCTCCACATTCTTCTTGTGTTGTCAAACCACTTGGCAATATAGGTAGCCATTTTCTTAGCTATATTCCCAAGTAACCTCAGTCAATTAATTTTTATATCACCCCTGTTGCTGGGCTTATACTTAGCAAGGTTTTTTAAAAAAAAAAAATACATTCCAACACTGAAACTCTCCAAAAACAAAAGAACAAACCTCTGCTGGAGACTTCTAAAATTGCAGTCATTTTCTGGCTGCTTTTTGGCAGAGGGGGAGGGGAGATGGCAATGGTTTTGCTGGAAAGTCCAGTCCCAAAATGAATAAAGCCAAGACAAATTGAGGGCTGATGCTAGACAAGAAGCAGGTTTAATTTCATTTAAAATATAAGCAACTTCCAATAAATGTAATAATTTTCTATTAATTTTATTGTAACCATTAAAATTACAGTATGGTGGAAATTTTTGGAGTGGCTCATTTTAAAATATGGAGAACTGAATGAAGCTAGATATTACTTTTGCTCCCTTGAGTTGATAGGTACTAAACTAACTCAAAGTTTACCATTCAGTTTGAAATATTGTCTTAGTTTAAAAATATTCATTGCAGTAATTTTTTACAACAAATAAGATAACAAAAATATAGAATATTTAACATATCTGAGGTGAGCAAGATAAAACCCATACAGTAACTGGAACAGAACAGAAACATTGTAAATACATGAAATTATTGGATATTGGTTTAAAAATTACCTTTTCTCCTTTAATCCCTGATTTTCCAGGTATTCCATGTTCTCCTGGTAAGCCCTAGTTAATTAAAAAGAAAAATATATTGTCTTGCACTTTATAGTTAATTGTCTATTAAAAGAGGAGTAATCCTGGAAAAAAAATACTTCTAATATATAGTGGACTTCACTATATCACTAAAATGTTCTTTTCTTGGAATGACAGGCACAATTCAAAGAATACAAATTCTATTTAAAATATTGATGCTCTATAAGACAATGGAATTATATTTATTTGTGGCTTAGGAAAATAGAAGATTAGCAAAACTGGTTTCCATACACTTATATATTATGCTGCAAGGCAAATATAATTGTCTGGAGTATGGTATTTAAAGAGAAAAAGAACTGACTAAAAGCTTGAAATCTGAGACAAGTAATAGCAATAGCAATAGCAATAGCACTGTATTTATATACCGCCTATTCGGCTTGCAACCCTCTCTAAGCAGTTTACAATGTCAGCATATTGCCCCCAACAATCTGGGTTCTCATTTTACCTACCT
>JANHJO010006314.1:1335-24860 GCA_032468235.1 Pseudoxyrhopus heterurus | reverse complement strand
AAAAGAAACAGAAGACAAAAAAAAAACTTCCATTGTATGGTTTGGTACTTAGCTCTGTAAAATCTATTCATGCCAGTCTTAACCTAAACCCCATTTAATGCTAAATACAAATGCCATATTTACAACATTCTTAACACACAAAGAAGTCTGGTTACTTCATATATTCCAGTTGTAAAAATCATAGTACAATAAGATAGGCTGCTTAAGACAATGTTAGTTCAAGTTCAAAACACTCCAGAAACTTTAAGAGGGGTATTTTGTATAATAAACTTCAGTGGAAGACTATTTTTGTATTTACAGCTTGAATTTCTATACATTTAACATTATCATAATTGAACAAAAATAAGTTGGGGTCTTTTGGACACTTCTGTGATTTTAGAATAGGTGACACCTGACTCAATTGTAGTAACTACAAGGGAGATCTTGGAGTCCTAGTGAACTATCACTTAAATATGAACCAGCAGTGTGCTGCAGCTGCCAAAAAAGCCAACACAATCCTAGGCTGCATTAACAGAGGGATAGAATCAAGGTGATGTGAAGTTTAATAACACTTTATAATGCCTTGGTAGGACATACTTGGAATATTACATCCAGTTTTGGTCACCACCTATAAAAAAGATGTTGAGACTCTAGAAAGAGTCCAGGGAAGAGCAACAAAGATGGTTAGGGGACTGGAGGCTAAAGCATATGAAGAATGGTTGCAGGAATTGGGTATGTCTAGTTTAATGAAAAGAAGGACTAGGGGTGACATGATAGTAGTGTTCCAATATTTGAGAGGCTGCAACAAAGAAGAGGGGGAGTCAACCTATTCTCCAAAGCATCTGAAGGCAGAACAAAAAGCAATGGAGGGAAACTAATCAAGGAGAGAAGCAACCTAAAACTAAGGAGAAATTTTCTGACAGGTAGAACAATTAATCTGTGGAATGACTTGCCCCCCGAAGCTCCAGCACTGAAGGTTTTTAAGAAGAGACTGGACAACCATTTGTTTGAAATGGTATAAGGTTTCCTGCCTGAGCAGGAGGTTGGACTAGAACAGGGGCCCCAACCCCAGGCTACATAATGGCACTGCCCCGTGGCCAGCCAGGAATCAGGCTGTGCAAGCGAGCAAAGTCCCATCCATGCACATGCAGGATCCAATCTGCAGAAAACCCGCCTCTATGGAAGCAGTCCCTGGCACCCAAAAGGTTGGGGGGCTGCTGGACTAGAAGACCTCCAAAGTCCCTTCCAATTCTGTTATTCTGTCTTAAGAAGAAATGAGTAGGTTCAGTTAATTTCCTGGAGATAAGGCATTCATAATCCAGCATTGATTCATATGATAAGTTCATGTGCTGTAAGAAACTTGTTTTAGACAGAAGCATCATTTGCTTGACCATTTTTGAAATCCGAACTGCAAGTACTGTACCTGTTTATTACTATGTAGGAGACACACACTATCATTAACTATTTTTTCCCAAGAACAACAATAAGAATGATATTCAGAATACTCCTCTATCACAATCTCATTTTATTAACAAATAATATGCCCCAATCTGATAGGGATTCTTCATTCTGAAGGTTTTCAATATAACTATGTCATATATATATAACACAACTGTTACATTCTTGTTTTTACCTTTAATAAATAGAGACATTTATTATTTGGTTCCTTTCCAGATATATTATTAATGTTGCTAAAATTACTCCTGTGGAGAATATCTCTGTGAACTTTCAGTGATTACAGAATAATCAATTAAGTACCACACCAAGAAAAATAGAGGTAGCCTAATGCCATGATTGAAAGAATCAAGCACAGATTCCAATCCATGGGCCTCTAACAAAAAATTCCAAGAGCATCTAGAGCAACAACCCTAACGTACATGTTACTAGAATGAAAGCATAGTACAATTCCTTTCATACAGTTCATATATGTCTTAATTTTCTTTTCATTTTTTTTTAGCAAATTCATTTAATCTACAGCTGAATTTCCAGTATTGGGTATAATCCTTTCTGCCATTTAAACAATCAGCATCTTAGTCACAAATTTCCCATTTGAAATACACAGCATCATTGCTTTAGGTAAAGTAAAATAGTTAAATATCTTGGACAAATACATAGTTTGAAATGCTCATCAATCTTTTCCACCATTTCCACCAGTTCCAGAAGTTGTTATCCTGTTTTTCCTATCACACCTGTATCCCACACCACTCTACATGCCTTATCTTTGTTTTGTCTGTAGAGAAAGCAAAAGAATTGTTCACACAACCTCCTTAGGATATCTGGTATGGATTGTGAACTAAGCTGAGTTTGGTGCTATCCTTGTGGATACTCACAGGTGGCCCTGGTGGTCCTGCTTTTCCAGGGAGTCCTGGTTTGCCACGTCGTCCCTGGATAAACAAAGACAGATAAGACCAAGTATTATTGGGACAAAGAATCATGTATTTGTTTAAAGAACATGGTTTTCAAAACTATGAAGGCAGGACTATTCTCTCAGTAGGGGAAATTTTCCAGAACAACCATTCTAAGAACATTATTGGAAATGTATAGTCCCTGCTTCATATACCACACTTTTCTTCTGTAAAAGCAGATTTGAACAAACTGTCTTAGTGCCTTGCACAAATTATTCAGGACAAAATGTTTCATTTTAAATGAAAATTTTCATTTTAAAAAATTGATGATGTTGAAAAACATTATTTTTAAAAATTGCTCCAAATAAAGTTGAGCTTTCAAGATAAGTTCAACTTTACTTGCTCAGAACTGCAATCTGCTCCAAGAACGAAGGCAGAAGTATTCTTTTTACTAGGGTTCATTTATTCAGAAAATATTAATCTGAATAGGTGCTGCCTTTTTCATGTGATTATATTCATTTTACAATCTTCTTTTGGCTATTTTCATCCATATGGTCAATATAGAAAACAATGTTAAATAGGATCTGAATTTATTCAATGACCAATAAAATGACACCTAAGATTTAGTCAGCTAATAGAAAATGGCAATCAAAGAATTGATTAAAGTAAATATTGAATTTTTTTGGGGGGGGGACAGAAAGCTTTACTTTTAATCCTTTTAGTGGTCATTCCTAGCAAGGACCTATTTATAGCTTTCCCAGTCTATATCAAAGCTCTCTGAAAGCACAATTGTGTATATTTAAAAACTGACACAGTAGTAACTATGACAGTTGAAAAATCTTCCTGAACCAAAGCTGGAAGCCCCAAAGAATTGGCTGTAAAGCAGAAATGATAAATGCCATGAATAATGAAGTAGTTTTAATCACTTTAACATTTTTTTTCCAAAATAAAAAAGGTTTACTTCATCAAAAAATTTAATTAGCACTTGTTTTGCAAGTTATGGATCATGGATAAAAGCATTTTGTGACATTTATCAAAATACAGCAAACTCAGATGAATTACCATAAAGGAACAGACAGGATTGGCAGTGGAAGAATTACAGTACACTTACCATCCTAAATCTTAAAAATAGGCTGTGCATTACAGATTTACAGATATCTGCCTCCATTTTCTGGGCAGTTTTTTAACTTCCACTGTATCTGAACTGAATTATGCACTTCTTACTTATTGATCTCCATTATTCAAATCATCTGTCACTGTCAGAGATTCCCTGTCAACTAATCTGGACTTCATAAATTGAGCTGTTCTATGGGTCCAAGATCAGGAAACAGTGGATGACAATGTTTCAGAAGCCATGTGTCTCCTAATGTTTTTCATGTGTTTCACATACAGCATCCATATTTAGGTCAATGTGCTTTTTGTTAATTTAACTTTATCTATAACTTTTGATGATTTGGGTTTGATGGCTTCCACATGTGTATTTGTATTTTAGGAGTAAAAATATGTGAGATATGTAAACATTTTTCATCCAGATGTTTATTGCATCCCGTAACTCTAAAGACACCAAGTACAAATTATTATAAAATAGGGTTTTATTATCAATATTAATGTAGTCCTTTGGGGTATTCAAGATGCACAGAATATTACAACATATATTTGTAAAAAGTGACTGGGTGAAAAGTATTTACTGGTTTTTTTTTACATTGCTTTAATATTTCTCTATAATGTAAAAAGCTTCATGTGTCACAGTGTAGGTGCAATATTAAATTCAGATGAGTCTTTCAGAGAAAAATGCTTTACTACATCACTAAAGTGAAGGGTTATGCTCTTGTAGGCAGTAGACTTCCACAGATACTGAGAAAGGTAACCTTTATTACCATCACCATTAAAGGGAATAGAAAAGGTCTTGCAGGCAATGGAATCTACTGGTATGCATGATCAGAGCTTCTAAATCAGACATTTTATTATATGAACCTTGGTTTCCTATCAAAGTTATTAACTCAATGCACCATTTAAATTACAGAATGAAATGTGAGATTTCCATTCAAAGCAACTTGGATTTGTTAAAAATTTAAATACTGATGAAAAATCAGATTCTGTTGATTACCTTTTTAGTTCCTTACTTCTTAACATTTTAAGTAAGTACAAAATAAAGAAATATTAAGCACATAGTAGGATTTGAACTGGCATGGACAAATGTGATTCAGGTGCAGAATGCAGAACTGAATTCTCTGTAACTTATATTTGTAAAAAAGGTTTGCTAATATAACTTAGGAAGCATACCTTTTTTTCCAGATTGTTCCTATACTGATTACAGTCAGTGCTATTGTCCATTATAGATACATTATGGACTTCAATTCCCAGAATTCCTCAGCTAGCCATGCTGGCTAGGGATTTCTGGGAGTTCACTGGCTGGGGAATTCTGGGAATTAAGATTCATACATCTTAAAGTTGCCAAATTTGGAGACCCTGATTTATATCAGTACAGCCTGTTCATCACATTTGTCTAATTTTTTTTGTGACTCATAGAAAAGGCATTGTATAAAAAAGTAAATCCATTAGTAGTTGATCATACATAGTGCATTCACTAGACATTTTGTGAGAACTTTCATCAAAAGAATTTGGTATGCATGTCTTGTTTCTTATTAAATAATGAATAGTTGGAAAAATACAAAACCAAATGTAAGGTTTTTCACATGCCTTGTTCCCTGCATAACCTACATATCAAATCAGTGGGCAAACACATCCTAGCATTATGTTCAGATCACCTCTCTGAGTAGAATGCTTAGTCTTCTATTCTTATAAGATTTTATACTATAGGAAAAATCGAGCCACTGAACTCTATTAATAACAAGAAATGTGAAGGTATTTCTTATTTAGGAGCAACAGGAGGTGCTAGCAGCCCAAAATATTCTTGTGAAGTGATTGCATCTTTTTCTACTTACGGATTATTTGTGACAAAGAAAACAGTGAGGAAAAATAAGGGTGGGTTGTAAGATGAAGGTTATTGCTGTAATAGTAAATAAAGCAGGATGATTGAATAATGATAGTATTATCTAGAATTCCCCAGGTGAAAAAGTGGATGGAAAGGCAAAGCACCAGAGCATCAAAAACCTCATGTTAGGACAGGGATGTCAAACCTATGGCACACATGCTCAAAGTGGCATGTGGAGCCATGTCACCCACCATGCCAGCTGTCACCCAGCCCAGCTCCACTGCTCATACGTGCGCGAACACCGAGTTTTTAGCCAGAAAAAAAGCCAAAAATAGCTGTTTTTTGGCTCTTTTTCAGGCTAAAAACCCGAGGTTTGTGTGCACATATGTGTGGGGCCTTGGGGGGGGGGGGGTCATGCATGATCCCCCAAGGCCCCCCTGTGCATGTGCATGCAAACTCTGGGTTTTTAGCCAGAAAAAAGCCAAAAAACAGCTGTTTTTCGCCTCTTTTTCAGGTTAAAAACCGGGGGCCATACGCACATGTGCAGGGGGAACACGTTGCACTGTGGATGGGGGGGGGCATGTGGGATCATGCATGCGGTAGCACACGCACACTTTGGCATGGGAACCAAAAAAGGTTCGACACCACTGTGTTAGGATGAATATTACTTATTTGCTATTATGCTATGTTGAGGATTTGAAAATGAACTGAAACCCTAGTTAATTGTGATAATGAATCATAGGGCCCATAGTAGTTGGGTGGCAAATAATAAAATAAAAATGATATTGTTGTTGTTCAGTCACCAAGTTGTGCCCCCTGCTTTGCGATCCCATGGAGCATAGCATATCAGGTCCCTCTGTCCTCCACTGTCTTCCGGAGTTTTGTCCAAATTCACATTCATTACGTCAATTATGCTATCTAGCCATCTCATCCTCTGCTGTCCCATTCTTCTTTTGCCTTCAATCTTTCTAAACATCAAGGTCTTTTTCAATGAGTCCTCTCTTCTCATTAGGTGGCCAAAATATTTGAGCTTCAGCTTCATTATCTGTCCTTTCAGGTTTGATTTCCTTTCAGGTAGACTGAATTGATTTCCTTGTAATCCAAGGGATTCTCAAGAGTCTTCTCCAACATCACAATTCGAAAGCAAAAGGTGATATTAACATTTTTCAATATCTGCCATAACATTCAATGTTTGCATTGAGGTGGTGTGTGTGCCTTCCTCAATTCCATTTCCTTTCCATTTCTTTCTGCTGTTTTTCAATAGTAAAATGTTTACATATCGGCAATCTGAAACGCCACGTGAATTCAGTATGTGCAGTTTCTATATTGAAGGGGAAAATACTCTATTCTGATTTCTTAGGGTTCTTTTTCATCTAGAAACGTGTACTGGATAGTTTTTAACCCATGAAAGTCAAGCCAAAGCTTCTCTTTAAAATCATCAAGTTTGTGAGATGTGTCTAGTCTGGCTCTTTGGGAAGGAGCAGGAGGAGGAGGAGGAGCAGGAGATGCTAAAGGGAGTCAAGTCAACACTTTTCCTTCTGAGTTGAGAATGCTCTTGGAGAGTTGTACTTTGTTCACGCAGCCTTGGGACCATGAGGGCAGCTCTTTTTTTTCTTGCTTTCACCATGAAGCCAGCCAGCTCTAATGCTCCAGGTCTACCGGGAGCATGGGAAAAGGGGCATTTTAAGATGCCGCTGCTGAGCAGCTGCCTTTAGCATTTTTCTTCATCTTTGTAAAGGGCCAGGCTGGGTGGCCTTGTGGGAGATATAAAATGATGAAGATCAGCAGGTGTGGTAGAGTACAAGGCAACAAGGGCAACTGGGATGGAGGTTGCCAGGCATTCGGTACTTTATGGGGCAGGGGTGCTTTGTGCTGTGGTGGGATCTTGGAGTCTCCCAGGAATTTGGAACTTCCTGTGGGTCAGCTCCTTTGTACTCTGCTGTGGAGGCTTCCCAGGTATTCAGCCCTTTGTGAGAGAAGGTGCTGCTGCTTTGTGTTGTGGTATTGGAATAAATTCCACTATATTTAAGGACATAGGACATAGATGGGGGGGGTACATAAGCAGGTGGGGGCCAGTCATAAGTGCAGGTGGGGCTGCCAAGCTCCCAAACTTTGATGACATGACTGCAGGGGGGCTGCGACAGGCACAATTTAAAAGTCCCTTTGTACAGTACCATCATAATTTTCAATGTTCGCTAAACATGCCTTTCCAGATATGACTGGCTTATCATAGCTATCATTGTATTAAAATATATATTTCAAGCAGTCTAATAAACATTGTGGTGGCAGTCACCACTGAAGTAATAATGATAGATAGCAATAATAGAGGCAGTAGTATTCACTAGCAATGGCTTTAAAGTCTGGTAAGGCTTACAAGAAAATTCCTTTCAAAAATGTGACCAAAAACATTCTTGGAATCTAGGAGGAGGGGTGATAAATGTATGTGAGGCTTCGGCAAAAAAACAGGGGTCTGTCTCATGCATGTGGTAGCCCTTTCTGTTAAGGCAAAGCAACCATTGGATTCATTTAATAATTGATTCTTGGAGGGTTTGGGTTCAGGAGGATTTTTTTTTTTACGAGGAGAGTCCTTTTCATTAACAAGGACCTATTAAATGGATCCAGAAAAGCTCCTCATGTTTCAGCAGTACATGCACTAACAGTTGTAAAAATTTTAATCATCTCTGCTTGATTTCGTCTAGGGTATTGTAAGCTTCATTTCAGCTGTGTCTAAATGAATCTGAAGGGAGGTAATGCGATTTGAAAGTCCACTGCAATGAAAGTTTCACATACTTGGAATTCAGATAAAAGAAATGGTCTTTCATGTGGTTTCCACTAAAACTGCAATTGTTCCAGTACTTCTCTAAATCAGTTTTCATGTTCATTTTACTTACAGTAATTTTAAATAGGGAGAGGGAGGGATTCATGGAAATTGCCAAGCAAAATGAAGAATGCTTCAAATAACATCCTGGCTCGACCCTGAAATTCATGAGAGGTAATTACACTTGAAACTACTAACATGTGTATTAAATAATGCACATGCAACAATAGAAAGGAGAATATAAACTATTTCAAAATAACTCGGCAAAATGCATTATTACTCCATGTTGTCTCACTTTTGTGCACCAGTTTGCTTACACAAGACCCTCTAAAGAGGCGAAAAATTATGTAGAATTAAATTGTAGCTTCTTGGTATATTCCACATTCTTAGTGCAAGGACTTTTACTCTAGCTGGGGATGCAATAACACTTTGGTTATAAAACTGGTTTAATTATATATGACCAAGGATAAGACATCTACCTCATGCCAAGGCCTAGCATAAGACTGTGGGGAAATTGGAAAGCCATTTGACTGGGACATTACTCTTAAGTATGCTAATTTATTTTACTTAAAAATACTCAAGTTGCATTTTTACTTTTATATGGAATAATTTTTATATTTTTTATTATGGCTAGGGGCCTCCAAGGTTTGGATCATTTTACCTTTTCAAATGTAATATTTAAACATATGCCCACTCTTTAAGTAAAAAGCAAATACTACCATAAAACTATAAACAGCAAGACAGTGTTATTTCTTCTTCCCTTCAGGAGTTTTAATTAGAAGTTGCAGTTCTATTTGAACAGAATCTAATCTTAGAATCTGATACAGAATGGAAGATGGTTACTTTAACACTATTTTTTTCTCTTCCAAAGTGGTAATAATAGCGAAACTGACTTTGGTAAATTCAATTCCCAGGGAAATATTGCTGCTAATATTCATATATGCAAAGTAGCAAGAATAGTTAGCTGAATACTTTTTATAATCAAATCAAACACGGAGCATTTAAATGCCTCCTAAGAAAAGGTTCCTTATTTTAAGTTTCTTGCTAAACTTTAACACATTGATAGGAAGAACATTTCAGAAAATAATGTTTGCTTGACTGTTTTTCCTGTTGGGACTGCATTGACCTTTACATTTGCTTTCATTTCAAATTAAATCATCCCCTTAGCTAGAAACACCAAATTATGTAAACTTTAAACAATGCTTCAGGTGTTTCACATGACAATTATAATATACTTAATAGGTCTATCCAAACATATTTTTCATGTTACCAGTTTCATATGTTCCAGTTACCAGCAATTATTGCATACTTTTGCAATATTTTCCTTGGTCACTTTAGCATTACATAGTTTGCACGGCTACTTGCTGATTTTTGTTTTTTAAAAGAATGCTGAGAGAAGTCAATGGGCTGTGCATGCTTTGAAAGTTACCTGGAAGAAATGCTTTGGGCCCTGTGCAAGTCTGAGGAAAAAGGTGCTATTGCTTTAAAAGTTGTATTAATGTTGATAAGTGGATTCATTAAAGCAACATCATTCTTTTTTCAGGCTTGCCCAGAAGCCTCAACTATGTTGAGCCACTTTAAAGAAGAGGGACGTCAACCTATTCTCCAAAGCACCTGAAGGTAAGGCAAGACACACTGGTTGGAAACTAATCAAGGAGAGGAGCAACCTAGAACTAAGGAGAAATTTCCTGACAGTTGGAACAATTAATCAGTGGAACGGCTTGCCTTACAATTGTGGGTGCTCCGTCACTGGAAGTTTTTAAGAAGAGATTGGACAACCATTTGTCTGAAATAAATAGTGTAAGGTCTCTTACTTGAGCATGGGCTTGAAGTAGAAAGTCCCTTCCAATTTTGTTATTTTGTTATTCTGCAGACTGCTGTTGTATGTGTTTGTGTTTGAGGTCCAAAGGTTTTTCTAATAAACCAGTTTTAAAGCACAGACAGCATGATAAATTAATATCTGCCAGTTGCTGCCATATTTACTTACCCGCTGACCTTCTTTTCCAGGTGGGCCTTGAGGACCTTCTATTCCTGGCATACTCTGTAAATATAGACAGTTTTCAAATGTTACTTTCCTCATTAATATAACTTAAAATGGCTGCTCATATTCCTAAAATAGTAAGCAAACTTTCATAATTAAAGTGCAATTTCAAGCAGTATTCATACAAGTTCTTATGGCTTTTGCTTGATATTTTTTTAAAATAAATGCTACAGGCTAAGTTTTGAACTGGATAGACTTGATGAAAGAATATGTGTCTGCTTTATGAATAAATGGTAGCCTCAATATTAGAGGGTTATTTTGTATATTAATTTTTGCACATGGACATTTCTGTATGCTGTCCGCTATGCTGAATGATGAGAGGGAAGTCTTGAGTATCCTGATGCCTCAACATGACTGCAACTTTCATCATCTTCAGTCAGCATGACCACTGATCCAGAAACTAGGATGCTTACTGAGATGCACAAAAGCAGAGCACATATAAAAATGATAAATTGTCTGGAAAGCAGGTTAAATTTGTACTTGGGAAAGCATTTGAAAAGATTTCAGGCTTTGCTAAATCCTAAAAAGGAAACTGCAGTCATAGAAAAAGGAGTAATGGGAAGGACTGCTATAGCAAACCAAATTCAAATTCAGATTTATTTATTGCAACCACGGGACCATATACAAACAAGATATTGAATAAAATAAGTATTCATACACAATACACACACCCACACCCATAAATGTATGTAAGAGACACATGTGTAAGAGAAACCCAGTAAATATAATGAATTTAAAAATAATGAATAGAACTACTAAAATCAAATCAAATCAAATACTATTTTAAGAAGTTCCAATCCTAAGTAATGGTACAGTATATCGTAGAAATGGTAGCACAGAACTGAGCAATTTAAGAGATTATTTTCAAGTCATTGTCTCAGAGCAGTAGCATTAAATATAAATCACACTCCCCATTTAAACATTTCTTCAAGATAGGATATATACTGTATAAACAGAAGAATGGGAATCTGTAAGGTAGGGTGAACTCCCCCCCAAACTTCTGGGATAAAATAAAGCTTAGGACAAGTTTATATAATAGGAAATGCAGAAGAGATATTAAATCAAATATGTAATTATAGGAAAAAGTGGAATTCAAGGCTTCTATAGACAAGGATACAAGAGCTATAGAAACCTATACTCTCAATTAGTAGAACAAAAGCATCATTGTGTGTGTATCTGCATGTGTAGAAATAAGTGTGTGTGTGTAACTTAGACATGATCTTTGTGAAGTGCTTCACATATAGTTTGGCTTCAGTCATTTTCAGTTTTCACCTCACAACGTTTATGAGAGAATGTGATCTTTGGGGTGAAGAGGTACCTTGGTCTCACAGTGCTACCTGTTGCCCTGGGTAATCTCAAACTAGTTATTTGAGAAATCTCTAGCTGATTTTAATTAAGTTATATTACTTTGGATGACATGGCTTCAGGCTTATTTCTTCATTTGATTTTGTTTCCAAACTTTAGATCAATATACAAGATGCATGACCCAATTTTTCTTCTCTTAAATCAGTAAGTTACGTGACATATATTTATGAAGCCAATAAAAACGTGACAAGGAAATCTCTTTATTCATAACTACAGAGCTGTTTTCTGTCTTATTTATAGATAACATAATCAAACATTTTTAAAAAAAATATTTTTGTACAGCCAAGTAAGTTTTGCATATTTTAAAGTAAAATAAATTGAGGTCAACTTCAGATAATTTATTACTCATACCAAACAAGGCTTTTTTATCCCTGGAACAACATTTCTCTTTTATCCAAAAGAGAGGTGTGAATTAGTCCCTAAAAACCAGATTCTGGTGGAGATATTAGAATGGAGATATTAAAATGCATAGGTTGTACATGATAACTTTCTTACATTAGCATATCTCAAATTCTCCACAGCTTGACTAACTTGATCTCTTAATTTCAGCTTGACTTGATTTCAAACTGTACTCATACACTCAGTAATGAAAGTGATAGAAAATTGAAATGAGCTTAAAAGATGCTACAAAAATTAAACTGCCAGATGATCTGTCTTAGCTATATAGTACAGCTGGATTCAATTAATATTGTAAATATTTTAATAAAGATTAAATACTTCATAGAGTTCCTTCTCTCCATTTTATATTTTTCCCTCCCTGGCTTACATGCTCAAGAACATTCCTCATGCTTAGTTCATTAACCATAAGCCAGCTACATTATGAACACATGTAATATGAAATCACAGAATTTAAACTCTCCCCTGGCGTCACACACTTTCTACCTTCCTATTTCAGATTTGGCTAAGGGGAAACTGACAGTCCCTGCTTCTTTTTTACATCACTAGAAGTTTAGCCTATTGCCCAAACTGTATGGCACAAAAACTGCAATTCACAATGTCCTTTTTCTTTCCATGTGCTGTTTCTCTAGCTATTGTCTACTTACCTGCTCACCCACCATGGATTCTCTCCTTCTACACATTCCACCATCTCTCCCCCTGCCAAATTTTCAGATTCCACATTCATCCCTGCTGAATTCAGTATAGCTGACCTCACTCACAAATTCCTACTCCATGTTAAGATTCTCTGAATAGCTGCCCCACATTTTTTCTCCCAACCCTAACAATCCTTCACAATCTAGCCTCTAGTCTCCCAAAATATTACTGGGCATTTTGGAGCTGCTATTGGGATTCTCTCCCTATCTCAGTGTTGTTTTCTGGCTTATCAATGCCAAATATTCCCAAACATGCTGATATTTTGTGTAAATATATTAGATTGTCTATAGGGCTCTAAAGAGAGATTCTGGCCAATTTCCACTTCTTAAATTCTCCAGTCATGATAAAACGTTAAGCCACTCAGTCGTTTCAAACTGTGAAATGGGTGGGAAATAAATTTGATTATAATTTAAAATGTTAAAAATGATAAACTAGGACAACAAATGTTAGACTGAAGCCCTGTCTGAATTTACTACTGAGTCTGACTCCTATTGCAGGCAGCCAGAAATAGAAGCAACAACTATTTTGAAAGACAATTATCTGCTGCTTCTGAATTTTGGGAATCAGCTTCAAGGGGGTGAGGGAATTGAATATTTACCAGATCACAACACCCTTCTGAAGATATGAAAAGCCTAGTATCTGAGATAGCAGTGAATTTGCTATCTGTAATGGTATATGGCGGGGATGTCAAACTCGATTTCATTGAGGGCCACATCAGGTTGTGTTTGACCTTGGGGGCTGGGGGAGCGTGGCCTGGGGTGGCAGGGAGGCATGGCCAGCTTGACGTCACTCATCAAGGCTCCGTTTTTGACCATGATGGCCTCCTGCAGCTGTCTGCCAGTGAAAATGGAGCTCAGGGAGGCCATGTGCGGCCTGTCAGGGCTCCATTTTCACTGGCAGAGAGCTGGAGGAGGTTGTCACAGCCGAAAACAGAGCCCAGTCAGGCCGTGTGCAGCCTCCCTGAGCTCCATTTTCATTGGCAGAGGGCTGAAGGAGGCCGTTGTGGCCAAACATGGAGCCCAGCTGGGCCACACGTGGCCCTCCCAAGTTTTGTTTTTGTTGGCAGAGGCACCGCGGGCCGGTCCACTGTTTTCAGGGTGCGCCCGCAGGCCAGCTCTAAGCACCAGCAGGCCGGATCTGGCCCCCAGGCCTTGAGTTTGACATTGGGAATGAGCTTATATGGGAATGAGCTTGGGAGACAGGAGGAAGACATTTATCTAGGCAATAGTCCAATAAATGATTGAATGTGAAGGAAGAGGGGTGGAGAAAGCATCTCAGAAGGGACCCTCCCTAGTTTTCAGAGAGTAAAAGTAAGAGGTGAGAAGTACTTTCAAATTTGCCAGATTATCTTAATGTAACCTTACAAACAAGATAGCATTAGTACTCATGGTTGTGCTTCTTGTCTGGAGTATCACAAAGGGGTAAATATCTTATTTAATAAAATAATTAGGTTACAATTTGGCAATGAAAACAACAGACAAACTTTTCTAGACTTCAGTGAATCAATTACTTTATCTTTTAAGCCATGTTCTACTCTTAAAACCCACATTCATATTAGTGGTGCCCTCCCTTATTTACACAATTTTATACCCTACCTAGGTGATGTATATCTTAGCAAACAGGGACATGTTATCTGGGCTTGAAGCTAAGCAGGGTCAGGTCTAGTTAGTATTTGAATGGTAGACCTCAAGGGAATAGCATTGGCTAGACTTGTGGTGAAAGAACAGTCTGGAAAAGGTACTACCAAACTAGTTACTGTTACCTCGAAAATTCCATGAATCAGTCCATAAAGTCACTGGAAACTGAGCTTGATTAGATTAAGAATTTATTTGTAAATTATCCATTTTCCTTTGCTTCTTTGATCTTTTTCTTCTTTCCAAAAAATCCTTTCAAAAAGGAAAGTCAAGAAAACTGCATAGTATGTTTTAATTACTACATTAGGATGCACTTGTCTGGAAATATACTACTTTGTATAAAGTGAAGTAATCCTACCAGTATTTTTTAAAAAATATTTGTAAATATACTTAGGAAAAGGAAGGGAAGGAGGGAGGGTGGGTAGAAATCAGAGAAGTTTTATAAAACTTAGAAAAAATGGGGGAAATCTACTATTATACTATAAATTAAACTATAAATTAGAACTAACTATAGTCATAAATTAAATTATAATCACATATCTCTATGGCCTTTTAAATACTATTAATAGAATTAAGTCAGAGATTACCAAAAAGAGGAATAAGAATTATTAGTCAAAATATTGAAGAATAACAAGGATGTCTAACTAATCTGGGGGTGAAAAATCATCATTTTAACTTTATGAAAACCAGATAGAATCTGGTGTTTTAAGACTTTATTATAAGAGAAAGGCAAAACTGAGATGTGGTAAAAGTCTACAGAATTTTACAGAATTACAAAATGTACAGAATTACAGTCCATAATCCTATATAACACCTTGTTAAAATGTAAGAGGATTTATGGCCTTCTTCTAACATTTTAACAAGGTTTGATGTAAAGCATTACTTGAATTAACTATAAACCATTTCATCTGTGAAAAGTTAGAGAGTTCACTTAAATTAATATTCAAATAAATGTGATTACATACATCATAACCAATTTTGAAGCTTTGTAAGTGAATAAACCATTTAGACTTTTTTCTTAGAGAAAATACATTTAAATCTAATATCTAACATACATTCAATGAGATTAGGTATTATGAGATTGTGTGCACTGAGGATATATACTCAATTTATGTTCAACTCTAGAAAGTACAAAACTCATACAAAGGATAATCAGAGATCATAATGAAGAATATTACTTCAATAATATCTAGAGAATTAGAAATCCTGTTCTCTAGATTAGACTTTGATTCTTTTCAATCTTTCTGGACTTTTGGCGCACTGCTTTGCATTAGTTCCAATCCTTCCTGTTGGGATGCATCTAGAAATGATGCTGGAAAACTACTGTTCAATCCTTCTTTGTTAAGGTATGGTGCTCCACAGGACTTTATCTTGTTTCTATATTGATTTACATTTAGAAACCTGACCTTCAGGACTGAAGATAAACCTATTTGGCATGGGGTTGTGTTCCTTCATATAGACCAGATCTCTTGATCCATAGTGGTTACTGGATTCACAGGTGATAGCTGTGGCAAAGAGTGTGTTTATATAATTATGTCTAATGAGACAATTTGACTCTTCCTGAGCCAATGAGATATATCAGTGGTTATCTATCTCTTGATCATATTCCATCTTCTCCATCGCAAATGCTTTACATGTGTCATGCTTTACATGTGTCTGACTCTACAAAAATGTCTGGAAATTGCAGTTGTTGCAAAATGAGGTGGCTAAATTACTGATGGATTATATGATGCCTGTAGTGAAAGATCTCTACTAGTTGCCAGTTGTCTACTAGAAATAATTAAAGACAAGATATGACCTCTCATGCTATGAACCTGGCCAGTTACTCAGATCAGCAGAAGAAACACTTTAGAAGAGGGCCTTTTTGCCAGAAATTTATCTATCTGGACCTTCTCCTTTGTGAACCCAACATAGAATATGGAATGAATTCCCAAACAATGTCAATTTGGCCCCCATTTCCCCCCATACCAAACATCTTTTTCATCAAGCTTTTAACTATTAGTTGAACTAAGTTTTGATTTTAATGATACTGATTTTAAATTTATCTTGATTTTAAATATCTTGCTTTTTATTCATACATTTTATAATTGTTATTAGTTGCTGTAGATTATTTCTAAATACAGAAAAATGGGACATGGACATGTCATTTGATTAATTATTGAATCTTCTTCTATAAATAAAAGGACTTCTGCTGTCCACATTTTTTTTGTAAATAGTGGAGAGTTGTGCTGGAAGAAAAAGAATTCATTGATTTTATTTCCCCCTGATCCATGGCACCATTTACATAATTACAACGGGTTTCAAAATTCTCTAGAGCAAATCTTTTGAGATGAAGAATCTGAAAAAAATGCCATCTGTGTCTTCCAGATACATGAGTGAAATTCTGCTGAAAAAGCACCTACCTGTGAGGGTGCAAGGCAAAAGAATAAAGCACACATTCTACTTTTTCTGTAATTATATAATCCCAGCACCAGCTTGCTCAATAAAATGAGGAGGCTATCTCTGATTGAAGATATGGAATATAAAAGATTAACAAACTGCCATTGATCCATGTTATTATACTATCAGTGATAGGAAGAGGTATTTGTGATATTCTAGGGCCACGTGTTGAAATAATTAGGATGCATTTAGCTAATCTGCACTTGGCTAGAAGGGTAAGAGAGTATCGTTTACTGCTTGACATCAGGCAACAAAAGTATCTTGGGCTAGCTCTGTCTTGAAACTGCATGATGCCACCTGTTAATTGTATTTATATGTAGCACTAACCACAGAACATGTCTCGGTCTGAATGACTAGCTTCTTCATTCTGTTTGCTTTGTACCAAATGTGTTATCTGATGCTTCATTTAGCCAGGTTTCAAGGAATATGGAACCAGCATTTCAAGTATCTGTTTAGTAAGCACATTTAGGTGCTTTTGCTTGTGACAGACTTAACCCTTGGCTACTGCTTAAGAATTTGGTGCCATCTGGATGAGTATTTTATAACTCCCCAAAGGGATAGGCCTACAGGAACGTAAAAATGGATGCTCATTTTCCTGGAGAACTAAAAGCTGTGGATCAAATGTCAAGAGGAATAGTTTGCATATACTTTATGAGAGAGATCACCATACCACCTTCCTTCACCTGTCACTCTTGTGACATGACATCCACAGGCTTAAGCTCTCGATACCAGAAAGGAGAGAGAAGCTTAGCCAACTGTGTCATTTCAGAAAAAAGCCCCTTACTCCTTCTGCCAATTCAGCACCTTGATAAAACTGTGAAGATAAAGCTGTCATCCCTGAAGTTCAGTCACTGCATTGCTCTTGCAGAACGTGAGAACAATATCAACCATTTTAGTCCATTATGTTATTTTATTAGTATTATGTTATTTTAACATTAGGGAAACAATCTGCATTATGTGGGAAATTAATGTTTATAAGTCAATCTGTTATGCGTGTTAAGTAAGGAATTACACTATCTTACAGCCATGTTCATGTGTCTCTAACATTTTTTAGGGAAATTTCAAATACTTTTCTTAAAAAAAAAAAAAAAGTCCCTTGAAACCTTTTTCAATATTTCTCCATGCCCAAATAGAGAATAGTCGAAGCCAACTCTTATCAAATTTCCAGGACCATTAGTTAAAGTTTAATTGACTTATTTGGATTTCTAAGTGACAATAAAAATACAGTTTTCACCCTAAGTGCCCAAAATGTAATAGTCACTTCTCATTGGACCTCCGTTTTCAAAACCATGACTTTATGGAGGCAGGTTTCAAGCCCAGGGTTTGAGAAGCAATTTGAGAGTGGATGTAGGTTCCGGTAAATAAGATGAATCTTAAATAAGGATGTTGTCAGACACCTGATAGCTCTTTGCAATTAGATTACGATTGAGCAAGGACTGCTAGACTCCAATCTCAGTTTCCCATCTCATATTACATCTGTCATACCCCCAATAATTTTTCTCTGTTCCAAAAGGGCTGAGAGATACATTTAGCTGCTAGGGGAAATGCAGCATAGGGGATTGATTTTCCAGATCTTTGCAGGATTGTCCATTCTCCATGTGACTAATTTTAACGCCATTGGGGAAATGATCATCTACTTCCGCTAAGGAAAAGGCACTTCCGTGTCCTTTTGAACGCATTACTGCATGTGAAAAGTGATAAACAGAGTGACATATTCCTTTTACTTTGTTTTGCAAGGGTTTGCATGACCTTATGTCACGCGGTGAGATAGCCAGAATACTTTTGAAGAGAATGAAACTAGACTGTGTTCAGCTGAAAAAAAAAAATCTAATATTACTCTCACTAATTGTATAGGTTGCTAAACGTACATTTTGTGCAACTGAGGAAGTAAGCATTTCATTTAGATAGGTAAATTATCAATGGAAATAATCACCATTGTATATCAAGACAATATTTGGAAGATTCCTTCATTGATTTCAAATTAAGTACTTACTGCAAGGGCAGCAGGTCCTGGAGGTCCCATATCACCCTATAATATTAGGAGGGAAGCAAAAAGTAACAATCTTGTATTAGTGCAATTTTTCAAAATGCCACTTCACTTAAAATACTTAACTTGACATCTATGGTCCACTCAGCTTCATTTGAACAACTTAATTCAATACATATAGTCCCTATTCAATTTACTTTACAGAAATATGATGATATAGTGAAAATTAAACTGCTGAACAGCTCAAGGTCAGCAACCATCATCAGAGAGAGATTCAGGCTTATTCCTGGGTGGCTCATTTTTCATGATATTTTGATTAAAAATTCAAGGGTTGGCTTATCTACAGATAGCCTTACACATGAATATATATGATAAGCCTATTCAGTCCCTTTTCCGTATTAATTTCTGTAACTGTTTCAAAAATGTCTGCCATGAAACAGTTTGCATTTCTTCTACAATATTTTTGTACACTTTTTCATCATATCCTCCTATCTGAAGGTATTTTCCCCAAATTTGTACATTTTTTGCAAGTAAATTTCATAATGCTTTATTGAACCCACTTGGCAAGGTGTATGTTTTAACGTGGGTGTGTGAGAGAGAGAGAGAGAGGAGTGGGGAGGAGAGAGAGAGACTACATTTGTAAATTCAGAGAAGTGAGTCTGTCATCATGGAACAACGCTTCTGCTCATGTGTACTCTTGGGATACCCCCTTCCCAAACCACACAAAAACACCATGGATGGAGCTGAGGGGAGGGGAAGAAGTAGTTGCAGAAGAGCAAAAAGTTACTTGATTATCCTGCTTAGATAAAACTCAGCAACTAACTTTTTCCAAGCAGCTGTTAATATTCAGACTCATAGTCAATGACATCTACACTAGAGCACTGGATGCAGCCCCTTAGTATTTCTTCTTCGTTTTTTTTATTATCAGCAATTTCTACTCTTCTTTTCATTACCCAGGTCTTTAATTTTCAGCTATCAATTCAATATAAGTGTTCGCATGTGGACACATGTGCATACCTTTTCTCCTTTTGCACCAGTTATTCCACAATCGCCAACATCACCTTTTAAGCCCTATGGAAGAAGGAAAAAAGATGAGGAACCATATTTAGTATGTATCAAATTCTGTAAGTAAGAACTATAGTGGTTAGACTCCAAGACTAGAAATTGGGAGACCATGAGTTCTAATTCTGCCTTAGGCATGAAGCCAACCAGGTTATCTTGGGCCAATCCCTCTCTCTCAGCCCAAAAGGACAAGCCACTTCCGAAAAGTTTAGTTCAGGCAGTTTCCAGGAGTCAACAGTGACTTGAAGGTGCATGTACTTGTGTGCGTGTCCATGTGCATGCACACATAAATACACACACACATACACACACAGCCTTTTTCAAATCGACCGCAACTCTTTTTGGCATCATGGATATGTTTTCTTGGCAACAAAGAGTGATTTACCATTGCCTTCCAAGTGTTTTCTTCAAATTCCTATCTTATCTATAGGCCTGCCATTTTATGTGTGTCTCTCATCAACGTAGTAACCAGGTCTGAATCTCGCCCCGGTTCAGATACAGTCAACAAGCACTAAGACATCATTTATTAAACCAGTACACTATTATAAACATCACCAAAATAAAGCCTTGGAAATTCATATACAAATTCTATCAAAGTAGAACTGAATAAATTACTTGACATAAAGTAATAATACATACGGAAATATTATGACACTTAAGGGCAAACTCATCTCAGTTTGCTTTTATACCATTTTCTGTATTTACATGTTTCTTTTTGAAATGTTTTCTTTATTTCATTTTTTCTAAAAGAAATGGAATAAAAGTCACTCTGGAGGCAACTCATAAACAAAAATTCACAAATGAAAATACCTCTATACCAGCTGAAACAAACATGCAATTCTTAAAAGTAGACTCATTAAATTTGTCATCCATCTAAAAGTTTCCCTAAAATTACTATTTGGTTTTCATGACAAATTTGATTGAGAAAAAATTGATGTTAAGATGATAAGCAACATCTTTCCTACTGCACGCAAGAAACTTTGAATCAGAAAGTGTTCAAAATACTCATAATTGGACAACTTCACTTTTTTTTTTATAAAATTACATTAATTCACCATTTAGAAGAAATAGTTACAATACATTAGCATTTAAGTAGCTACTTCAAATTAAATGATGGATTTTGATAAACCTGATTTTACATTTATGCTTATAAGCAATCAAAGAGTTAAATCTAAAGCAATATTTGTTCTGTCTGAAGAAGACAGACCAGGCAAAGAGAAATGAGTAGGGAAAAAAATCTTCCTTATTGCCCATGCTTGAATAGTATAAATACAAATTACCCTATTCAGATTTCTGAATGGATTTAGATTTCTGACTGATTTTTTGTGGACTATAAACAAAAATGGTTATGAGATTTCAGAAAGCAAATGGAATATGTATATAAACATACATATTTATCATGTTATTCCCTTTCAGGATGTGTGGTGCTATGCAATGGGCTTGAAAGAAGTAAAGAAATACTTAAAAAAATAAAACAAAGTAGTTGAAACTACTTAATACTAGCACCATTCATATAGTTTTCCATACCTTTCTATCCTTGCAAAACATCCTTGCTTTCTCCACATCCATATGCTTCTTTGTTCTTTAATAGATCATTTCTCTCATTCTGAGGTTCACATCAATTTTATTCCACCACTGTTTTCTTGCATTGCTTCTTTCTCTCAACCCATTCACACTTTCTTCATAGATTTGTTAAGCAATTCATTTGGTATGATTAATTCAATGTTTGTACCCAATCCACGTTTACTCCAGTCCACACCCATTCCTTCTTGACCTGAGTTCTTCTTCTTTTACTCTACTTCTTTAAAAATATTCCTACTCCATTCATTTTATTGTTATGTTTCTTTTATGTTTCTTCTTACATAAAATCGACTCTTACTTCTATATACACAAATAGACAAAAATATGCCACTATGCATAGCCAGTTTTACTTCTCTGAACATATTCCTTCTTTACAATAAACTACCTACTCCCTTTCTACCTACTTTCCTCATCTCAAAATTTCTCCTTTCATTCAAAATATATGACAAGTAGTAATAATCATGGGGGGAAGTCTGCATTGCTTTTGAAGTGCTTATTGCTTTATTTTATTTTTTATTTTATTATTTTATTTATTTTATTATTTTATTTATTTTATTATTTTACTTTTTATTATGTATGTATTTATATTCTGCCTTTATTATTTTTATAAATAACTCAAGGCAGTGATCATATCCAATATACCCTCCTATTTTTTCCACAATAAGAACCCAGTGAGTTGAGTTGAGAGAGTGTGACTAGCCCAAGATTATCCAACTTTCTTTCATGGCTAAAGTGGGATTAGAATCCATAATCTCCCGTTTTCTAGCCTGGTGCTTTAACCACTAGATCAGGGGTTCAAACTGGATTTTTTGGAGTGCTGGATCAGTATTGTAGTTGTCCTCCAAGGGCTGCCTGGGGGGGGAGGAGAGGAGACAGGACAGATGGCCTACTGCAGCACCCTACTGGCCAAAATGGGGCACAGGGGGCTGTGAGGGGCCCCCACACATCCTGTTTTCAGTCTGGATGGCCTCCTGCAGCATCCTGCTGGCCAAAAACAGGGCACAGGGGCCACTTATAGGACCCATGTGCCCCATTTTGGCCAATAGGGTAGTGCAGGAGGCCATCCAGATGGAAAATGGGGCACATGGGGGCCACGCATGGCCCCCCATGTCCCATTTTTGCTAGCAGAGGCACCGCGGGCCAGTCCCTTCTATTTCCAGGCTGGCCCCATGGGCCAGATCTAAGCACCTCATAGGCCAGATGTGGGCCGCAGGCCTTGAGTTTGATACCCCTGCACTAGGCCAAGCATTTTATGTAGAGTTTTCTGGGATTACATTCTTTTGGTCTGTGGACAAAACAACTGAATGGAAAAATTTTTTATCTTTAGAACTAGAAAGGAGGATATTTTTTAAAGTTTTCAGTTGGGCGGCATATAAATACAATAAATAAATAAATAAATAAAATCTCTTCATATAAATAAATTATCTGAAAATAACCTTTTCTCTCATTCTGACAATGGATGATTCCACTGGATTAAACAGCCTTGTTGCAGGAGACTAGAATGACTTGTTTCTTACAACTAAAAACACTTAGGCTAATTGGTGAGTTATCACATTTTACTAAAAAAAAAGAAAGGAAAAAGAAAACTAAGGTGATTGCTTAAACAAATGGTCCAATTGTATAAATTTACTAAGCTGTTATTTCTTTATTAGGGTTTTATGTACAATCACCCTTTACCTTGTGATTATCCACAAAGAAATTAAATAAAACATACATATCAACTTACATCCCTTCCAGGTATGCCATCTATTCCTTTTTCTCCTTTTTCACCCTAAAAAGAAAGCAAGCAAACACCCATTAACATATGTACTTAGAGAAAATATCTTCTTGGAGACCATTACAGAAACTTTTAATTGAAACTTCAGCATAATCTATACTCGTTACCTACAATACTATGTTTTTAATTTTCACCAATTTAATTCTATAATTTTTCTCATGGAATTAAAGTCAAGGAGTTAACAAAATGATTAGATAAAAGTGCAGCTAAATTTGTTAATGATGTTTTCACAGACTTGTAAAATATTTGTTTCCATCTTCCAAGGCATCATTCTCACTTCTGAAAAATAGGACTCTAGTCCATACAAATATACAGCATGAGTGTTTTTATTATTCCAATAACATCTGATAATATTTTACTAATTCAACTCTTATTTCCTCCTCTTTTCACCTTTCGTGTTAAGGTCAAGTCCTTGGCACCCACAGGCATGTATGTACACCCAAAGTATGTATTCCCCCCCCCCCCCAAAA
>JANHJO010006313.1:40606-54180 GCA_032468235.1 Pseudoxyrhopus heterurus | reverse complement strand
CTAAATT
The DNA here is from genome assembly GCA_032468235.1 of Pseudoxyrhopus heterurus. Lineage (NCBI taxonomy): Eukaryota > Metazoa > Chordata > Lepidosauria > Squamata > Pseudoxyrhopus > Pseudoxyrhopus heterurus. Next base: position 54,173 of record JANHJO010006313.1, on the reverse strand, counting down.
GCAGGCAGCTGGGAGCTGAATACTTAATTACAAGTACAGCGTTACTTAACCAGCTGAGCCACCGAGACCCAAGTTTGGGCAAACTCTGGGAGACATGGAGGAGAAGAGGCCTGGCATCCATGTTCCATGAGGGGGAATCACACGACACTGCAACTGACTGTTGTGTTCACTTAATGACTGCCACATTACTTAACGGCCACCACAAAAAAGTCATAAAGTTGGGTCCAATCGCATGGTTGCCTTGACTGTCATGACTTACAACAGAAATTCCAGGCTCCATTACTGTTGTAAGTTGAGGATTCCCTGTTGTGTTCAGAGTGCTTAATGCACCAGGCTAGAACCCAGGAAACTATGGGTTCTAGTCCCGCCTAGGTAGCCCTGGGCCAATCACTTCTCTCAGCTCTAGAAAGAAGGCACAATGGTAAACCACCTCTGAAAAACCTTGTCAAGAAAACTTCATGGACTTGTCCAGGCAGTAGCCAGAAGTCAACATTGACTCAAGGGCACATACGCAAACACACACAAAAGTGCCTTAATTATGACAGAGATCGGCTTCTAAGATCTTAAGAAAATAGCTTTGGGTACCCCAAGGTTTAAAAACCGGGTTTATTTTTCAGCCTTTTAAATCACAAAAGACTCCTACCTAACCCGTCTCTCAGACCAGGCTGTTGAAAGTATCTGTACTGTTTACACAGTGTTTTTGTCTGCTCCCAGTTCCTCTCTTCCTACCTTGCCAGCTTTGTCCTTCATACAAAATAACTTTCTTGTAAATTGGTAACGTTTAAAGGATTTTGAAATTATTTAATATTTTTAATTTGATGATTAATATATTTAAGGATAAGATATTGGAGATTATTAAACTTAAATTAATGGAATTGTTTAAAAAAAAGTGGATTAATGGAAATGAATGAGAAAGTTTAAAATAATGTGATCGATGTCTGGAAACAACTCAGTTCCTATAATGAGATGTAGGAAAAAAAAAACCTAATAAAAAACTTTATATATATAAAAAAGATACCTTCCTTATATAGAGTTCTGCTTATACTAAAATGCCTGCATTAAAAGTTATACTCAGTGCTTCAGCATCTACCATCTGACAAAGAAGCTTGTCTAGAAAGCAAGACAGATTTATCATCCAGCATCTGAATATTTACAGCACAACTGCTTTAATAAAGATAAGGTAATAATGAATGAATACAGGAAGACTTTATCTAGGAAAAATTCCTAATGGATCAATACCAACTTGCGTACAAGTAATATTATGCAGACCACTCTTGGAATTGGTTCTCTTTACAGCAAAATGCACTTTAGATTTCAAAGGGCTACTATATAATAAGGACAAATCAATCAACAGTTATCTGTGAATAAAATGAAAGAATTGGGATATGTATATAGAAACTAATTATACCAATATATTACCGTAATTTTGGAGTATAAGACACACTTTTCCCTCCTAAAAGAGGCTGAAAATTAGGGTGTGTCTTATATTACAAATGTAGCCCCCGCCATTTTCGCCCTCACCTGTTCCATGCTGCAGAGCACATGGCACCTCCCGCCTGTGCGTCTAGATTTCAGCAAGGCTGCAGGGATCCTGCCTCTGCACAACAGCTGATTGGGGGTATTTACAATCAGCTGCTGAAACCAAAACTGAAACTGGCTTCAGCACAGGGAAAAAAAATCCGAGGCAGATTTTCCCCCCTTTGTGCTGAAGCCAGTTTCAGTTTCAGCACAGACTGATTCAGCACAGCCTCTGCCTCTTCTTCCCAGTATTTTTTCCCCCTTGTTTTCCTCACCAAAAGCTGGGTGTGTCTTATACTTCAGAGCATCTTATACTCCGAAAAATATGATACATCCAAAATATCATACTAAGATTTATTAACAGAATAAGGTCTTTTGGTTCAGTATGATGTAACAAAGTTGTGGTATTGGGAATGGCATTCCATTGCCACTGGATTTCACAGCTGCTGAAATTTGAACAAAACATATATTTGAGGAGCCTATATTTAAAATATCTAAAATAAGATATGCAAGCAGTACTTGCTAGATTTTTTTTTAAAAGGGGCTAATGTTAAATATTTTAAAGAAACCTGTGTTGGATAAACTAGAGTGATTTTGGTTAGAATTAGTCCTTGAACAATTTATCTCAACAATTTATGTTGGTCATGACCTTTAAAGCCCTATATGGCTCAGGGCCATGTTATCTGCGGGACCGCCTCCTACCACCATTTGCCTCCCAGCACCCGATTAGGTCTCAGAGAGTTGGCCTTCTGCGGGTTCTGTCAGCAAAACAATGCAAGCTGGCGGGCCCACGGGGGAGGGCCTTCTTTGTGATGGCTCCGACCCTATGGAACGATCTTCCCCCGGAGATCAGGACCATTTCTGGCCTGATACCCTTCCATAAGGCACTTAAGACTTGGTTGTGCCGGCAGGCTTGGGGCTGAATTATGTGTTGAGAGAGTGTTTATATTCCTTTTAACTTGTTGTTATTTTTTATATTGTTTTTAATATGCTGTATGCCACCCGGAGTCCTTCGGGAGTCGGGCAGCATATAAATTTTACTAAATAAATAAATCTCCAGTCAAACATACTAGGGAAAATAGAGAAGGAGCTGAGTATCTCCTCACTGGTTATGAATTGACTCTAGAAGGGAACAAAAGAATTCACAGAGGTTCAAGCCTACAGTATAATCCTACATGAATCAATGGCATGGGACTGCTGAAATAGATGAACTCCTGCTGTTGAGAATATGCTGGGAGCTAACATTTCTCAGGGCTGAAATACCTGTTAAGTCAATCAGTATTCACTTAGCTCCAAGGATAAGGAGCATAAGGCAATGTTCATTAAGTTGTGGGAGAGATGGGAAGAAGTGTTATAATTAAGTTCAGTATATCCACTTCATATTTACAGAGGACAACCAGTTGTTTCAAGTGACTTCATCCCAGCAAAGATTGATATATTTATTGGTCGTACCCTACATTGACTGAGCAGTTTTTTTCTGAATTTAGTCTTGGAGCCTGATGTTTGGTCCATTCCATTTGGTCTTTCTGATAATTTGTTCTTAAAGAAAGTCAATGTGGGTGCCTGAGGAACCTTTATAAATAAGATTTTTAGGCACAGATATGAATGTGCTTCCCTTTTTCCCCAGTTTCTGGTTGATTTAACTAAGATGCTCCTGGCATTTGAAAGAGACTCTGAATTCAATGAAACCGTATAGCAAAACTGCAGCATAATCTCTGTGGAAGATTTTTAAGAAGAGGGTCAGCAGTTCTGTGATCATATACATTCCTTTCAGAAGATTCCAATGAGGTCTCAGCAATTTTTCAAAAAGATTTAACAAACATTTTCCTGAATGTTGAAGGAGTACTATCAATCAGTATTGGATTAGATGCCTCCAAAGTCTGATTTGGTATAGGACAGCATTCAATATTCTTAAATGGTTTTAAAAATTTATTTTTAAAGAGTGCAGTGCCTGAAACTATATTCTGCCTGAAACTCTGAGGATTTAGGCCATTGGATACAAAAGCATTGAGTTAGATTGACAGTATAAGTAGTTTCCTAAAATTAAAGACAGTGTAATTATCATCAAACAGTTGAATTATCATTATTTAACTGCTGCCTATAATGAATTATTGTGTGAAGTCTTACAAATATGATTAAGATCAATTGTTAGGAAAAATATTCAACTGGTTGGGTGAAGAATTTATATAGATCTTTGTTATGCAACTAATCAGGAAACTATAGAAAACTGTATGAAGATCTTGGTTGAGTTCTGCATCTATGATTACAAAGTACTTAATATAATAGCAATAGCAATAGCAATAGCACTGTATTTATAGACCGTCTATCAGGGCTTGCAACCCTCTCTAAGTGGCATATTGCCCCCAACAATCTGGGTTCTCATTTTACCGACCTCAGAAGGATGGAAGGCTGAGTCAACCTTGGAGCTGGTGGGATTCAATCAGCCAAACTGCTGATCTGCAGTACTGCAGTACTGCATTCTAATCACTTGAGCCACTGCAGCTCCTAATGTTTGAGGTAAAGGTAAAATGGTACTATTACATCAAAACACATGACATATTTTACCATATTCTCTCGTCTGTTTTTATTTCACTGTTTAAAATCCTTGGTTACCAGAGACTTCACTTGTTCCAAGAGTTTGATGTAGTCTCTGTTTGACCTAGGTCATGCAAAAAATAATCAATATTATTATCTAAATTGCTTTTTGCTTATCTGTTATTTAATGTTGGAAGAAAAATTAAATCTATCCTGTAATCTGTAAATCTTTCTCCTTTAAATGTCATAGGAACATAAAAAGAACCCTGCTAAGTCATTCTGAGAGTAGCTTAATACCATGGGGAATTCAAAAGGAATATATGTGTGCAAAACTTTCTTCCACAAGTGGTCTCCAACAGCTGCTTTCAAACACATATTTCCTCTAAATCTACATATTCTCTAAGAATTAATTCAAGCCTTCTGAAGGCCTCACACAAGTTGGGCATGCTGGACTTGTCAGGAATGGGAAGAAGAAGACGATGAAGATCAGCTGGGGGAAGCCGTGGTGGCAGAGTACAGGGAAACAGGAGTCATGGGTAGCTGGAAGGGGCAGCAGGGCAGCAAAACATAGGGCTACAGTGTTGGCAGGATGGCCAGAAGAGCAGAGATGAGGTAGTGGTGAGGGGATCTGAAGCATAGCTGTGTACAGCAGGCAGAAGTAGCATTCAATAAGAAGAATGTCCACCTCTTGAATCCTGTCACATTTAACCAATAAATGGGGACTGACTTAATCACTACAACTGCCCTCACTAAGGAGGACAGGATGAAAGGCTGAGTCAACCTTGAGCAGGTCAGGATCAAACTCCTGACTGTGGGAAGAGTTAGCCTGCAGTACTGCATTCTAACCACTGTACCACTGGAGTTCCAGAATGCAGCTACTTGGGTGCTACTCTCATATAACACCATGCTTCAAGAGTTGTCTGCTTGTTAGTTTATTTCTATGTGTAATTTAAATTGGCTATAAAGTCATTTTTTGTTTTGGACCTAGTATCTTTAGGGTTGTCTGTTTGATGTAGACTCTGTTTCCTCATTGCCTACAAATAAGTAGTGACTCCTAAGAGTCCCCATTTATTGGTAAATGTGACAGAATTCAAGAGGTGGACATTCTCTGTGGGTACTCCTCCTCTTATTGAATAGTCTCTCCCAGGGTCAAGGATAGCCATTTCCTTTCTAGTGTTGCAGAACAATCTTATTTCAGACCATATTGGTTAAGTGCTCTAAATATATGCTGATAGATTATAATGTTGTTTTATTGCAATTATATTATGATTACTATCGTATTGTTTTAGACTGCTAATAATAATGATATCTATTCCAAACTGTGAGTTTCTTGGAATTATCTATGACTGAAGTGGTAAAAATGTCAATCAATCAACAACATGTATACATAACTTTCAGGATTGTTGATGGTTTACTTCTACATAATAATTTATGAAATTGTTCTTCTGGCCTTGTTGTACATCCATGCCGGATTAGACAGACTTTTGGTTTTATCCAAGTGTATTAACAAAGCAGTTTATAGATTTATCATCAATGGTTTTCTATTTCAGTATGAATATTTCAATGCTGTTCTCATTAATGAACGAGATGAAGATGGAAACTTCTTAGAACTGGGAAAGGAATTCATCCTTGAACCAAATGACCATTTCAATAATTTGCCTGTGAATGTCACTTTGAGTGATGTCCAAGTGCCAACAAATATGTACAATAAAGGTAAGGAAAATGTTTTCTATTATATCATTTAGCAATGTCAACATGTCTTTGTTGATACCAACTTCTGTTGATATAATGTCCACTGAGAATGGAGATGAATGCATTATCTCCAAAACTGAAGTTTCTATATCTTTAAAATAAAGCTTAATAAAATATTTATTTAATAGTTTCAATCATAAGAAAAATAACCTGTGTATAATTTTCCATTTTAGTGTTGCATTTGGGTTCTATATAGGATGTTCAGGGCCAGACATAATCATCTATAATCTTCCATTTAATTTTTTTATTGTTGAGTGACAATAGACAGGAATGGCGATGTCACGTGGCAATGTAAGTGCGGAATGGGCTGTCCTCCCTCCTTCCATTAACATCTCCACAATAATGTCTCCACAATTCCTTTTTTTGGTAAATTTTTATTGTTTTTGTATTACATAAAATCTCTCATTACATGAACAGAGTTGTTTCCAGGCATTCTTTTCAAGATACAAATTCAAATATAACTTCTGTCATTATAATAAAACATTAACTTCTTAGTATATTCTATGGTATCTTGGGGTTTACATCTATATCTATAAAACAGACTTTGGGTGTGTATGTTTGTGGGTATGTCCCGAATAGGCTCTTCCATGCCTCCACCAATCTTGGTACATAGGTACTTTTCCATAGGGAGAAGGTCCCTGTCAGGGTCACGAACCTCTAAACATTCCAGAACACACCCCAAAAGTGTGGCAAAGTGCACACCACACCAAAACAGGAACAAAGCTGTACTGAGCATGCTCACATTTTTCAAACAGCTCAGTATGTCCAACGGTTACAAGAATAGCAGTTCTACCTTCATCCCAGCGGTAGAGCGGTGTGGCTTCACCCCACCGGCTTCATGAGGTAGGCCCACTGTCACCCACTGAACCCCCATGGCTAAGAATGGATTAGTATGTCTAATACCATTTGATTTTTTTCCCCCACTGGAACACAAAGCAGCTTTAATGTTCCATTTTCTCACTTTCCCTCATAACAACCATCCTATGAGGTAGGCTGGGCTGAGAGACAAGGAGGTGGGGAGGAGGGAAAAGAACAGGAGGAGGACGAAGAAGCATGGCTTCACCACACTGGCTTCATGAGGTAGGCCCACTGTCACCCACTGAACCCCCATGGCTGAGAATGGATTATTATGTCTAATACCATTTGATTTCCCCACCACCACTGGAACACAAAGCAGTTTTAATGCTCTGTTTTCTCACTTTCCCTCATAACAACCGTCCTATGAGGTAGGCTGGGCTGAGAGACAAGGAGGGTGGAGGAGGGGAAAGAACAGGAGGAGGAGGAGGATGAAGAAGATGAAGAGGAGGGGAAAGAAGATGAGCTGGAGGAGGACTCCACAACTTGAGTCACACATAAATAAATACCCAAGCAAAGCGGTGAGGGTTTTATTTAGATTTTGCTTTAGCAACATAACAGCATAATAAAACAACAACCCAGAAGGACATGCCACCACAAATATTCTTCCTTAAAATAAAATAAAAAAACCGAGCAAGGCTGGGTCATCAGCTAGTGTTGTATATAGTAGACAAACAACAGAAGCATGCAACGAAGCCAAAAATAAAACTAAAGTTGTTTTGGGAAGGCACATCAAGAATATGTGTCTGAAAGAATCCAAGCATAGTTCAATTCATTATTATATTTTGTCTGTCAAGATGTGCTCTTATATAACTTCAACAAGATAAACAGTGAGATAATTCTGAAATGCTGTACTAGCCAAGAGGAAATTCCTTCTCAACTCATTCTTCATAAAAAAAATTTAGTGGGGTTTATTCTCTGTATTGAGTTGATGGTCTCTTCCCTTGTCTTCTGACATGTCACAACCAGGCAGAATGTCTTAACTGGTGGCACTTCCTAAGAAGGGAAGAATCTTGAGCTTGTCACTCCAAGTGATCCACCCTCACTGGTGTGGCAATCAAGCACACAGTGGTGACCCTTGAATTCACCATTAAACTGTACTTTGTCTTTTAAAGAGGATTCTCACTTTTCCAGCTCGGTGTTGGCTTTGAGTTCACTCAGGGAGACAGAAAAGTTTATCCTTCCTTCTTCCGGATTAATCCCAAGGAATCTCCTCAATATGTGGGTTTAGTCCAGCTGCTCCTGTATTTCCAGTGGAACTGGGTTGGGCTGGTGGCCCCTGAAGATGACAATGGAGAACATTTCATCTCAACTCTGATGCCAATGCTCCAGGAGAAGGAGATCTGCCTGGCCTTCGCCGAAATGATGAAAGTGGATGATATTCATATTACGGTGAAAAAATTAGTTCTCAATTTTCAAAATTGGTCAATAGAAGTGTTTATTCTTTTTGCAGATGGAGCTGTTACTGTCAGTGTAGCAGTGGCAATACGTTCTTTTGAAAAATCCAGAAAGGTATCTTTAAGGAAAGTTTACATCTATACTTCCCATTGGAAACTTGGCATGGAAGAATCTGAAGGCACATTGCAATATATAAAAATTTTGCATGGGGTCTTGCATTTTAGGGACCACTCCAGGGATGTCTCAGAATTCAGCCACTTCCTCCTGTCTTTAGACCCCTTGAACCCCCAGGGGGATGCCTTTCTCCCTCCATGGTGGGAATGGGTGTTTCTCTGCAGGATCGAAAAATCAGGAAAAATCCCTCCAAAGGGGGAAAAACCATGTACAGGAAAGGAGAATGTGCAGAATCTGCCCAATTACACTTTTGAAAAAAGAATGACAGGAGAAAGTTACAATATCTACAATGCTGTTTATGCTCTGGCACACGCTTTACATGCAATGTATGGATCCAGAGTTGGACCAACCATGATGAGGCTTGGAAAGAGGATCTCAAATGTCCAGTCATGGCAGGTAATTTCTGTGGCTTTCGATTCAGTCCACAGACACTTAGATCTGAAGCTCCCCATATGAATTTCTTCAGTTACTGATTAAATGTCTGCGTACTCCCACTCCAATTCATCTGAGATCCTTACCTTTTTTATAGTTTACCATTTGTTGTGCTACTCGGCTTGCTCTGTGAAAACATGATGGATGGAAACTAACCATGAGAGAAGCAACCTAGAATTTAGGAGATATTTCTTAAGGAACGGTTTACCTTTAGAAGTCGTAACTACCCCATAGCTGGAGTCATTTGAGAAGAGACTGGATAGCCACTTGTCTAAAATTGTCTATTGGTTGATCAGGGCATTGGACTAGAAGACCCCCAATGTCCCTTCCAATACCATGTTTCTGTTTCTATGTCAACCACAGCACAGAGCAAGATTCAAAGTGGTGCTAATGGGTTCCTGGTCTGAAATTCATCAGAATTTCCTGGATCAAAAGCTAAAATGTTGGACCTCTCTGAATAGTGAAGTGACCAACCAGGTTAGATGCTTCGTTCCACATGGCCCAATTGATCAAACTTGGTTCCTGCATTCTGCAGCCTTTGATAATGAGCTAGAGAAAATTAGTGGGATTTTCCATGGTTCTGGTAGAAATCATTTATTCATTTCAAAGATTCATTTATCAGTTAACAAGACCTTGGCCCAAAGTATCACAAGAGGAAAATTCTAAAATTAAATTTAGATTAAATTTTAGACTAAAATTCTTGTCTTTTGATGAAACTGGAGTTGGAAACCATGCCCAGTGATAAAGAGAAAACTTTTAGTTTCAGAGTTAAATGCAACTGATTTCTCAGATCTCCACCAAGAGAACTCCTCTAGCTTCTCAGACATAAACTCATCTTCTGAAGATGGCCATTATGTGATGATAGAAGCCATGATGTCTCATTTGTAGCTCTAGCCCAAATACTCCAATTCCTAAAAGTCTCCTTTCTTTCAGATTATGGCCTATTTGAGGAATGTGCAGTTCAACAACAGTGCTGGAGAGGAAGTCTCCTTCTCAGAAGATGGATTGGGATCTGCTCATTATGATCTTCTCAATTGGGTTCTCTTCCCCAATCGATCTTTTGTCCTCATGAAGGTTGGGCAAGTAAATCCTGAGGCTCCCCCAGGCCAAGATTTCACGATTAACTCTGATGGAATCATCTGGGCCACAAAGGTGAGCTGCTAGGAAATGCTGAAATTTCAGGGAAAGATTCATTCTCTTCCTGAGATGCAGAACATCTTCCTACCTTGAAAAATAATCAATTGACTCAGAAATTATGCCAGTCATTTGGTGAAAAATCTGCTTTGCGTGTAACACATTTGATTTCTGCCATTCCACGAAGGGTTAGACTTGGGAACATCATCTGTTTGAAATACAGGATGCAATTACAGCCAGCAAAAGTGATTTCCCTGGACCATTTCTGCTCAGTTGTATCCTCATGGTTCTTTCTTTTAGAAATTCTGTGGTTCAGTCACAAGTCTTCCTCTGCAGGCCCAGATCCTAGTTCCAATCTTCCACATCCATGGGTCTTATCAGGAATGCCAGTGGCATGAATCCCCTGGAGCTGTTCCTGATTTCTGAAAGATGGTGGCAATCTATTTCTTTAGAAAAAAATCTAAACATAGAAGTAGGAATATAGAAATAGGAATGGGGAAAAAAATTAATGTCTCAGGTTGATTGCTTAAGTATTTTCAAGCATTTCTCTTTCAGACCACCCCCTTTGCCAGGTGTGGCATGAAGAGGTGCCATGCAGGAGAGACGAGAAGAGTTCCAGAGGGCGAGCAGGTTTGCTGCTACCAGTGTAACGCTTGTCCAGAAGGGACCATTTCTAATCAGACAGGTAGAACAGACTTAATGTAGATTTTCCACGATCTAGGAAGACATTTATTAAATCAATTTTTTTGTTATTGAGGTCATTTTTGATCAAGTTGACATGCACACAAACTGAACCTTTCAGTTTGAAGATCTAAACTGTCCTGGGCAGAGAGGCCACCTTTCCTAATCCTGAGCAGTTCAATGCAGGATAATTTTATGGTAGAATTTATGGTAGAATTTATGAATCTCCAACATGCATTTCCACTCCTACTCTTACATCCAATTGGGAAAACCAACTTCCAAACCAACTTTTCCTGAGGGTGCGGTCCAAGCTTTAATTTTTATCATTTTGAGTGTGCTTCTTCTATCAGCTCTATCAATCTCTGAGGAAATAGAGCTTCCACAGAAAGAGGAAATCCTTCTATCTATGTCTAGAAAGAGCAGGAGGGAGCAAAAAAAAATCTGAATAAACAGATTTGAAGTATGAAGCAGAGAGGTTAAGGCAGGGATAATTCACACACACACACAAAACCCAGGAGCATTCCTGGATAACAGATCTATCGGCCTTCTGTGGGTCGCATGATAAAATAGGAGAGAAAACAGGCAGCAATCTCAAACTGAAAGCCGTATTACTCAAGGAAGTGCAGAGTCAATGGCTCCCTGGAACTGAAGAAATCATTGTCTCTGGCTAATCTGAAGGATGATTTGCTCTTTTTGAAGTCCCATAAATTGCACGTTGGGTTCTTTATCAGTCTCTTTGTGGGTAGGTCAACAGCAAAAAAGCTACACTCATATCTTCTCTGCAGGAGGGATAATTCTCATGGTAGGTGCCCCTGAAATCTTTAGACAAAAACTTTTGATTTCAGATGCTGCTCACTGTAAACACTGCCCAGAAGACCAATTTCCCAATAAGGATAAGGACCAATGCATTGCCAAGAAGGTCCACTTCCTTGCCTATCAAGATACCTTGGGATATATTTTAGCTTTTCTTGCTCTTTTTTTCTCCATTATAACATCTGCAGTCCTGGTGATTTTCTCTAAACATCATGACTGTTAGGGTATTGAAATAACCCTTGTATAAAGGAAGCCTGAGAGTTTTAATGAATAACACAGTACACAGTAACCAGTCAAAGAATACAGTTGTAAACTGTTTTTACTAGTTGCAAATCATAGTCCATATACAGTCCAAGTCATTCACAGTATAGCAGATATTCACAACGTTGTTTCAGGGATTAAGCAGTACAAACTTATCTTCTTACCAGTCCTTGTCAATCACATATAATCAGTCCAGCACAGGTTGCAAAACAGTAAGCAAACCAAACCTCCCACCAGATATCAAAACAGTAGATATCAAACACCACGCACTAACAGTTATCAGAGAGAGAGAGAACTAACCAACATACAATTCTCTTATTCACATTACAGACAGAGTTTAGCCAATCAGATAACACATCAGTTATCCTACCCTGTCATTAGGTGCATGATGCAACATTACCTTAACACTCTTAAAGCAACATACAGTGTTACAGTTATATAACAAACAAACTATGTTAGTTTAATATATTATTTCTACACAATCAGTTAGGCAAACAACTCAATTCCTAACAGGAACAGCCAGGTTTTCACGGCCTTCCGGAAGGCTAACAGAGTGGGAGGTGGTCCAGAGATGGTCTGTCTCCTCATCAAAATGAGCCTGTTTGGGAAAGAGCATCGGAAACAGGGTGAAAAACAAAAACAAATGCACCAGTTACTTTTCTTCTGTCTTGAGAAAGTTGGGGGGTTAAAGAGAGAGCACATTATAGCTGAGCCCAGAAAAACGAGCGCAAAATGGACTCGCTTGTGATGTTTCGTGCGAAGGCAGCGTGGCGTTGCCGCTCGCAATCGATGTTTGTGATGTTTTTTTCCCTTTGCAGCCTAGAGTTGTCGAAAAATATTTCTCTGGGCCTACCATTACTTTGGAAAACACGCGGGTCGTTAGCCAGTCGTTGCAACATTACCTGGAATCTGCCAGGGTAAGTGTGCTGAAGAAGAAACTTCAGGTTTTCACTTCGTTTTGGAGGGAAGGGAGGAAATTTATAGTATCCTGAATTAAAATTGAACAACTGTTCCCCCTCCCCTCCCTCTCTGCATCTATCTGTCTTGTGAGAGAGAGAAAGTGCTGCTTTGTTTAAGGTGTGTAAATTCATACCTTAATATCGGAAGAATCCCTGCCAGACTTGCATTAAGGGAATCCTTGTGGCCTCGGGCTGCGATTCTCGGGATATGTGATGCCTGCCTAAAAGTGAGCTAAGCGGCACCCTCAGTTTCTTTTCTGCTTTTGTCAAACTTCTAGCAAGAGTTATTCAAGATCCTGCACAGTATTCTGCTCAACGGAGAAACGCGGGAAGCTGCTCTCAGCTATATGGCCGCCGTGGTCAACGCCAACGTTAAGAAGGCACAAATGCAGGTGGGTTTTGCCGTCCCAAGCCCTTTTCGACGTTACGCGCAACTTTTTGCCTCCCGTGCTTTCCAAAAAGTAGCCAACCGAAAGGGTAGAGGAAAAATTCAAGCTGTAACACACACACACACACACACACACACACACACACACACACGGTTTATAGCCATTTATAATGAAAATAGTGTGGAGGATACTTCGAAGGTGTGATGACACCTGTCTAATTTTCAGATAGCAAATCTTTTCGTTGGGTTTCTGATATCCACCTGACTAGCTTCTGATATCATGAGTAGCACTGATGATGTTGAAACGCCTGCAAGAGCACCAAGAACCCCACAATTCTCCTCTTCCTCCTTCCCACAAACACCACTCCCGTCTAGCATTGATGATGTTACCTAGTTGGGTCATGAAACATCTGCAAGAAAACAACGAAACTCAAAGAGCATTAAGGACCCTACAATTGGCTCCTCTTCCTCCCCCTTCTCCCAAACCCCCCTCCCTTTCAAGCTTAGAGACAACCAAGGACCTCCCAGTTGGCCTCCTCCTCCTCCTCTTCCTCCTTCCCACAAACCCCATTCCCTTCTAGCATTGATGATGTTACCTAGTTGGGTCATGAAACATCTGCAAGAAAACAACGAAACTCAAAGAGCACTAAGGACCCCACAATTGGCT
>JANHJO010006313.1:22940-37128 GCA_032468235.1 Pseudoxyrhopus heterurus | reverse complement strand
GCAGAAGCTGGGACAAGTAACGGGAGCTCACTCCGTCACGCGACGCTAGGGATTCGAACCGCCGAACTGCCGACCTTTTCTGATCGACAAGCTCAGCGTCTAAGCCACTGAGCCACCGCGTCCACTGCTGCTAAGCAAAGCAGTTGCTAGAGGGGGAATCACACAATCAGGACTGTGCTTTCTGGCTGGGAAGAGACAGAACTACATGTTTCCCAACTTCATATTTTTTGTATGCCTCCTATAATGCTTCCTGTCTTGTGCAAATTCAGAGCAAAGCCATTGCGCTGCAGTGGGGACGGAGGGAGCCATACGGACTGCCTGGAGTTAGGAAAATAATTCCATTCTTCCTCCATTAATTGCAACTCCCTTATTTCTCATGAGGGTTAAAGATGTGCTTATTTTAAAAAGGAGGAGAGGAACTGGAACGCCAAAGGCCAATTTCATACTTACATAGCAGGCCTGCGTGTGATATCCAGTGACATACAGGTAGTCCCCGACTTACAACATTTCATTTAGTGACCATTCAAAGTTCTAAGGCCACTGAAAAAAGCGACTTATGATCGTTTCTCACACTTACGACCGTTGCAGCATCCCCATGGTCACCTGCTCGGCAACTGGTTCGTGTTTTATGACGGCTGCGTGGTCCTGGGGTCATGCGATCAGCTTTTGCGGCCAAAATCAACAGGGAAGCCAGATTCGCTTAAGAACAACCGTGTTAGTAACAATTGCAATGAGTCACTTGGCAAGAAAAGTCGTAAAGCGGGGTAAAACTCACATTTCCCTTAGCAACATAAATATTGGGCTCCGTTGTGGTCGTAAGTCGAGGACTACCTATATTCAGCCTTATTTTTTCCCGTAGGTAAGAAACTCAGAGTGATAAAGGCAAACGGTGTTCGATTTGGGGCAAAGACACTGGAGTCTCATCCTGCCCAGCCATTAAACTTCATAGCAATAAGACTTATACACCTGCTTCGTAGTCCTTTACAGCCGTCTCTGAGGACTTTAGAGTCAGCAAATTGCCCCCAACAATCTGGGCCCTCATTTTACCCACCTCAGAAGGATGGAAGGCTGAGTCAATCTTGACTCGCTCAGGATCGAACTCCTGGCAGTCGGCAGAGTTAGCCTGCAGTACTGCGTTTCCAACCACTGCACCCTCACGCTCATAGTGTCAAGCCCCGGCTCCTCTTTCCAGCTGCTCACCTGAATCACACCGAAAACGCAACCCCCCTGACGCTGACACGGTCAAACAGGTTTTATTCAAGCAAACATTTTCTGCATGGCTTGAGCCAGTCTAGCATCCCGGGCCCGGATCCTCTCGGTAACCCTTTCTAATTCCCGGCGAGCTGCTCGGTTTCCGGGCTCTACTCGCAAAACCCCCTTGAGGTCTTGCGCCGCCCCCTCCAAGTCGTTCATCGCATCGTAGGCCAAGCCGCGACGAAACAGGGCCTTGGGGTTGGCCGGTTGGAGCACAAGCGTCTTGGAGCAGTTTTGAGCGGCGTTGGCCGGCTGTTGCAACCGTAGCTGACAGGCGGCCAAGTTGGTGTGAAGCTCCGCCTTGATCTGGTCATAATCCGGGGGAGGAGCAGCCACCACGAGCAAGCGTAAGGCCCGAGCGTAGCGCCGGGCAGCTGCGGCAACGGCTCCCGCC
Organism: Pseudoxyrhopus heterurus; assembly: GCA_032468235.1. Taxonomy (NCBI): domain Eukaryota; kingdom Metazoa; phylum Chordata; class Lepidosauria; order Squamata; genus Pseudoxyrhopus; species Pseudoxyrhopus heterurus. Next base: position 35,480 of record JANHJO010006313.1, on the reverse strand, counting down.
CTGTACAGCTCGCTGCCGCGCTCTTTATTGCTGAGGACCAAGTCCCACTTCTCGCTCGCGCTCATCTCCCAAGAGTCTTTGGCCTCCGTGAAGCTGGCCAACTGCACGGTGATGGTGCCCCCCTCCGACAACCTCAGCTCAGCCCGCTCCCCTGCCAGCATGGTTTCCAAACCACGGTCCACCACACCGTCCCATTCGGCGTCGCCCCCGCCCAGCTCCACTTCGGCCCACCTGGAGGATGGGTAGCTCAAGGGCCCTTCGTGACTGGCCTCGATGAAGACTTGGCAGAGGGACCCTTCCTTTGGTTTATCTAAACCCGTCCCGGCCTTGAGGATCAACTTGACAAAGTTGCCGTCTGGGCAAGGCCAGCACACACCTGGCTGGGACTGGATGGGAAGCGGTTGGTTCCCTTTTACCTTGTCCCCGAGATCCTTTTTTTCATCCCGAAGGGAAGCGTCTCGGATGTTTTTGTCACAGATGGGGGTTCTCCGGTCCGACTTTTTGCCTGCTTCCCGTTCTCCAGCAGCCTGGCTCTTCAGACGAGCTTTCTCTGAGCTGGCCATCCCTTCCTCCTGCAACCGGAGGCTCCGCGTCGAGTGATGAGAAAGTCCTGGGTCCCATCAAGAGAGAGAGAATAGGAGTTATTTTAATGTTGAATTGCTAAGAAGACCTGGGAGAGAATAACAAGAGTTGGAAGGGAGCTTGGAGGTCTTTTGGTCCAATCCTCCTGCTCAAGCAGGAGACCCTATATCAGTGATGTCAAACCTTTTTTGGTTCATGTGCCAAATCGTGTGCGTTCCCGTGTGCCCCCCACCCACAATGCAACATGTGCGCCCCACGCGCAACCACCGGGGTTTCTAGCCAAAAAAAGAGCTGAAACAGCTGTTTTTTGGCTTTTTTGAGGCTAAAAACCTGGGGTATGTGCACGTGCATGCACGGGAGGGCCTGTGGGGGACCCGCACGTAGCCCCTCCGTGCATGTGCGCGCAACCCCCGGGATTTCTAGCTGAAAAAAGAGCTAAAAAACAGCTATTTTTCAGCTTTTGGGGGGCTAAAAACCTGGGGGTCACATGCGCATGCGTGGGGGGCCGCGAGTGGCCCCCCACCCCCCGTGCACATGCGCGCGCGACCCCAGGATTTCTAGCCCAAAACAGAGCTGTTTTTCAGCTCTTTTTTCAGCTAGAAATCTCAGGGGTCACGCGCATGCACAGTGGAGCTGGGCTGGGCGACGGCTGGCATGCCGGGTGACATGGCTCCGTGTGCCACTTTGGGCACGCATGCCGTAGGTTCGCCATCACTGCCCTATATCATTTTGGACAATCTCTTCCTAAAAACCTCCTGTGTTAGAGCACCCACAACTTCTGGAGGCAAGTCGTTCCACTGATTAATTATTCTGTCAGGAAATTTCTCCTTAGTTCTAGGTTAGTTCTCTCTAAAGAATACATATTAGAATACAGAATAAGCTGGAAGGGACCTTGGAGGTCTTCTAGTCCAACCCCCTGCTCAAGCAGGAGATCCTATACCATTTCTGACAAGTGGCTGTCCAGTCTCTTCTTAAAAACCTCCAGGGATGGAGCAAATACAACTTCCAGAGGCAAACTGCTTCACCGATTAATTGTTCTCACTGTCAGGAATTAACATATAGAAGTTGACAGATAGAAATTGTATTCCCTGCAACCCTACAACAACCTTAATCCTGTGACTCAGTCCTTTGTATCATACTAACTAAACCATGGTTTGTGGAATAAACCAACTGGATTTGTGAAACATACTAAGCCAGAAAACATGGTTCATGAACTGCCCAAGTTGCATTTACACAACATTATGCCAGAACCAAACCAACCACATTATAAATTTGTGTACCGTGAGAATCAAACCAAAGTAATTTGTTGGCTAGAAGGGTGGGTGCAAACCCAGTTCCTTTTTTTCCCCCAAGCCCCATCTTAAGGTAAGTTTCACTGTGTGATCTCAAAACTGTGAAACCATTCTTGTCATTTGCCCCATGCCTGTAAATACAAGAACAGCAGCAGCTTAAATCATAACAAATGTTGTGAAGAAAAACAAAGATGATTAAGCCTCCGAACGGATTATAAAAAGAAGAAAAAAAACCCTAGCAACGATAAAGAAATATAGTCTTTATGGGGTTCCCTACTTGTCTTCTCCATTTTATTAAAGCATTTGTCTGTGTAGGATCTGTTAACATTTGCTGCAGTTTCTCCCAGGCAACCAAAAAAACCCCTCAAAAGATCCTCCTTCAATAATATCACATTCACCAATGGCTTCATGATATTGGTATTTAGTAGCTAGTTTTTGGCTTACCTTCTGTCTTTTCTACATCATACACACAGACATTTTACACACCCAGCAAAAGACAGTCCCCATTCATCCTGTATCTATCCACTTGCCTTGCATGTGCTTTTCCAATCTACACCCATAGTACTGAGTGTGTGAAAGTCCGATCGACCCTAAATCCCGCCGTCCACCCACCACTGAGGTTTACCGTCACATCTCCTTTCTTTTAGGCTTCTCCCTCGGTCCCCATTCTCAGCGCAGGATGGAGGAGACTGCCGTGGCGAGACATGGGGGGGTGCAATTTAGCACGTTCTCTAATTTCGTTCCACCTTCCCCCCCCCTTCTTTCTCCCTGAAACGTCATTTCCTCAGCAACCACCTGTCCTAGCAACTATTGTATGTTGAGGCTGTCCCTCAAAAGAAAGACAGGTTAGAGGCAGGCAGGAAGAAAAATCTGGAAAAGCAGGGAAACCCTTTCTGATCCTTCCCTCTCCCTCCCTCATTTTGAAGAGCCCTCCATCGTTTATGGTCTTCTCTTGATCTTGGAAACTCATTAGGGAGTTTCTGACCAAGGGGTCCAGCAACTGAGATTTAGCAATGACTTTTAAGAGGGCATGGCTCTGATTTGTTGTTGTTGTTAGTTGCAAAGTCATGTCTGACCCATCGTGATCCATGGACAACGTTCCTCTAGGCCTTCCTGTCCTCCACCATCCTCCGGAGTCCATTTAAACTCCTCGCACCGACTGCTTCAGTGACTCCATCCAGCCACTTCATTCTCTGTCGTCCCCTTCTTCTTTTGCCCTCAATCGCTCCCAGCATTAGGCTCTTCTCCAGGGAGTCCTTCCTTCTCATGAGGTGGCCAAAGTATTTCAGTTTCATTTTCAGGATCTGGCCTTCTAAAGAGCAGTCAGGATTCGCTAGTCTAGGCTATTTCAAAGGGCTGACATCAATCCTGCGCATCTCTTTACTTAGAGTTGCCTTAAAATGGGAGCTGAACAAAGAGTAAAAAATGCACTAAAGCAATAAAATAAGTCTATGGTTCTCATCCTCACTATCATATCCTAGCTTACTTTTCCTGGTGTACTGAAATGGGTGGGATATGTAATAGCTTTAATCCTAGGCATCAGTTTCAATGACCAGCAGCAGTTTGCAGATATGACCTATAATGTAAATTATATTGATGTTTCCAGCAGCAGCTTTCTTTCAACCAGTGATCTAATCTTATCACAAGTAGAAATAGATTTTTATTTGTATTCTGCAGAGTTATTTTCTTTGGGGCACCATTACTTATAATAGCTTCCTACCAAATCTACTTTCCTACAGAACTGCTCCATTGTTTAAATTAATAGCCTGCTTGTTCACAGTTCACTGCTGTGAATTTTTCAGCTGCACTCCCTCTTCCAGTGATAAAGTGGCTGAGCTTTGGAGATTTGTTTAGTCAAGTCAGCATGCTTGCATTATATATTTTCAGGTTTCAAGTATAGAGAATTCCTGATATGAAAAAAATAACCTTAAAAAAATCATTATGCATTACTCTGAAAAAATATTACAATAAAAATGGTTTGAGAAACGAGAACCCTACTGATGGTTTGTGTTTCTCATTTCTCATTCAGGTTGTCTGATTCTAGATTGTTATTGTTATTATTATTTCTATATACGTAATATTGCCCAACATGTGTAAAGTGCCACAGACAGAAATTCAGCAGAGTCCGTCAATATATTTATTACATGAATATGTAAATTTATTTCATTGCTTCTGATTCTCTCTAACTAAATAGGCAGCATTTCATCAGGGTAGTCTTGTCAATAAGTTTCTTGGAGCTCTTGCTTGTGTCATTGTTCATATTATTTAGCCATCTTGTGTTCTTTTCATCTCTTCAGTGAATTTAATTTTCCAAAGTATAGGGTTTTTTCCCCAGTGATGTTTTTCTTTCATCTGATATGTCCAGAATGTTAAGCTCTAGCTTGCTTGTTAGTACTGACTGTGTACAGTATAGTTTGGTTTTACTTCATGTAACAGTGGATAAATTATTCTTTTTACAGTCCAAGTTATTCTCAACCATTTTCTACAGTGCCACACTTCAAAGACATTCTCTTGCTGCTGCTGTTGTTGTTTAGCCCTTTCCAATGATCCAGTTTTTCTGTATAGTGAAAGGCATTTGAATAATCAATAAAGCAAAACCTTCCCTTTTTTATTACTCATTGGATATTAACAATGTGATTTGGGGTATCTGCTAGTTCTAAAACCAACGCATACATCTTGCTGTTGTATATACTGTTGGATTCTGAATTGCAAAATCTTTGAGTACTATGTTACTAGTGTATGAAAGTTCATTTTTTTGGTAGTTTGAGCATTTTTAAGTAAATCATGCCCTTCCTTGAGTAAAAGTTTCCTTTAATTTCAGTTCTTAAATATTTTTATTATTCTCATGAGATTGCATTGCTTATTTAGATATAAAATTATCTGTTCTTGCTTGTCTGAGCATTTAGTTGCCCAAATTTTCTTCTGCCTACATTGCCTTTCGCATTCCACTTTTCTTTAACTCTTTTCAACATGTGAATGGAAAGCCATCTTGTTTGTGTTGCTTTTCTGTTTGCCTTTTGCTTTTTGCATTTCAGGATATTTTATTTGCTTCCCCATTAGTGACAACTGGAATTTCAATCCAGAGTTATTCAGGCACTCCATTTATCAGATCTAATCCTTTAAATTAGTATTAACTAGAATTACATAATAATGTGATTTTTGTTGAGATGGTATGTTGTTGTTCTAATTATTTTTTCTTTAGTTTAAGTTGTATATTTTTAAAAAAGAAATTCATGACCTGAGCCTTAGACAGCACCAGACCCTGTTTTTCCTGACTGAATAGAGTTTCTTTATCTGTAATTTCAGAATAGATAGCCAATTAAATTTCACTGCAGTCTCTATGATGATGTTGTTGTTTTGTCTTTTCCTTTAAGTATAGGTATTGAATTGTCTTGTCAGGACTCTTTGGTCTGTTACCTCATTTGTTTCCTTCACTAAGATCAACTTTTCTCATTATTCCAGATGCTATTTTATTTCAACTTTAGCATTCCAATCACCTATAATTAGTATAATATCCTTTTGTTTTTGTTATTTGGATAAGCTGTGAATTGCTGTTTGGAGCATAGATTTGTTAGAATATACAGATCTCTATAATATTTTTTGAATTGACTAGGATTGAAATTAAGACCATTCTGATGTTTATGCTATTCAAGCATTGTTTCTTTTTTGTTAATAAAATTCCAGTTGAAGGATTATATCCAAGATCTTTTGTTAATAATGCCTGTGCTATTTCTTTTGTGCAATAGAAGATCTGATGCTCCTCTAGTGTGAACTGACCTGACCCATTCCAGTCTGTTACAGTTGGCTGATTCTCAGAATGTCAGCGTTCAGTTTTGACATTTGTTCTTTGATAACATGAAGTTAATGGTTATTTTTCACAAGTTACCAAAACAGCTGGAAACTGCATATAGAAAAAACAGAAAAGAGTTTTGCCAGCTTAATTTTTTATATGTAGGTGTCTTATTTGGAAGTAACCGTTGTTAATCTTGTTTTATAACTTTATAGTCCATGTAATAAAGACTGCTAATTAGAACATTCAAATTCTTATTCATTGGACTAATTCTTCCTAGTCTTGGCTGTCTGGAAAAGGTCTGATGTTCACCTTGGTACTTAATTTTTATATTCATTCATCGATAACCAGATATCCTTGGTCTTTATTCAAATATATAATGAACAACAATTTTACTTAAATTTGCTCACTGCTCTTTGCCTGTAATCACTGGATACCTTCCATCATGGAAGTTAATATTCTAGTATCATGTTGACATTGTCCTGGTTGTGAATGTCCACTTGGTTTTCTTGAGATAATAACAATTAGCAATAGCACCTAAACTTACATACTGCTTCACAGTCTTCTCTAAGCAATTTACAGAGTCAGCATATTGCCCCCAACAATCTGAGTCCTCATTTTACTGACCTCAGAAGGATGGAAGGCTGAGTCAACCTTGAGCTGGTGATACTCGAACTCCTGGAGTGAGCATTGAGTTAGCCTGAAGTACTGCATTCTAACCACTGCGCCACCACGGCTCTTTCATACTTTCATTTTTTCAAGGATAATATTTAGTTAGTTGTCTCATAGTTGACTTGTTTGGCATGGGTGACCCACATGAGTGAGTACCCTCATAGCATCATTATGATGCACAAACCTCTTCACAATGGCAATGATCCACGACAGGGAAATCTAATTTGCATTTATGCATATTCATACAAACAGACATTTCCAAGACAGTTTAAAAAAACAGAATAACATAAACTGAAAATACAATAACATAAAATCCATACACAAAAATCACCCACAGAAGTTAGAACATTTTTTATTTATTTACAGTAAGACCTTGTTACTCAACTGCTTTGAAACTCATTGAATTTGGCACTCAAATTCATTCTGACATGAAAATTTTGTCCCAGTACTCATCGTTTGTTTGATACTCAATGCACAAGCTAAAACCTGTTGGTGTTGGCTGCCTTGTGACTCACCTATTACTCCTTATGGGAAAAAAATTGTTTAGTAGTCATCATTTTTGGTACTCATTGTGCCTCCTGGAACCAATTAATGATGTCAATTAATACCAAGGTACCACTGTATTTTATTTGCCATCCATCTCACTATCATATGAATCTAGGTGGTTTATAACATGGTAAAAAACTTCTGGAAGACCAAGATCTCATCTTGAGGGGCACAAAGTTCCAGAGGCTGGGACCCATGGCAGAAGGGCTTCTTCTCCTGGACCCACCAGGCAGAATTCCTTAACCCAACAAGTTTCCACTAGTTTGAAACACATCCAACATGTGTGTGTGTGTGTAAAAATAAATAATTTTGTATAGTGTTCAGAAAAATAGATTAGACTGGACTAGACTAGACTAGACTAGACTAGACTAGACTAGACTAGACTAGACTAGACTAGACTAGACTAGACTAGACTAGAATTCTTTATTGGCCAAGGGTGATTGGATACACAAGAAACTTGTCTCTGGTGTATAACCTCCCACTCTACATACAATGAAGTAGTATAATCATAAGATACCAAAAAGAGAAGGTAATAGAGAAGATGAGAAGAATGATGGTCATACAGACATATTATATGGGTAAATATCATTAGATATAAGACTATACTGTGCTAATTAGGTGTTCAACCGAGTGATAGCATGAGGGGAAAAAACTAAGGCTTTGCTTTGTAAAATTCACTTGTGTATGAAGTTTGAGATAAATAAATAATTTCCCCCGTGTTTGGTTTTTGTCTTTGATATATATGTACATAAACACAAAGATACACACATACACACAACATTACAAATGTATAGAAGTCCAGAATACATAGTGAATCCCTCACAGTTTTGTAATGCACTTCAGTGAAAGAGTGCACTGTATTCCTGCTGTAGAAAAAAGTGCACATTTATGAATGCCATTTCTATCATGCTGACTGAGGATGTGAAACGTTTCTGCATCACGAGCATAGCTTTCATGGTAAATAAAGAAATGTCAAGTTGCCCTTTAAACCTAAAGCAGGATTACTTGGTATATTGTGATTTATAACAATAATTTTATAACTTTCTGAGATTTATAGGGATGACATTTGAAAAACTCAACAATTGGAACAACTGCCACAAAAACATCTGTTGGGCTACTAATCTATATATTTTATGGCAAATGACATCTTCATTAAATGCTTTGGGGATGTCTTTTGGGACTAGTGTTGCCAGGCCCTCATCTAGTTGGTGTTGTAAAAAGTGTAAGTTTTGTTTATACTGTGGTAGAAAGTTTTGTAGGTCTATAAAGATACATACTTTCCTCTTGCATTGTTCTTTTAGAGTTTAGACCATGGCTTCTTTACTTTTATTTTGTTCTTTTGGAATATGTGTGTCATTTGATTTTCACAGAGAACAGAGATTTGATTTCTTTTGGAAAGTTTGTTGGCAAAAAAGGTGCTCTAACAATTTAGCATTAATACTTAGTTTATTTATGTTTGTTTCAAAACATATCAGATTTAATGTTTATTTCAGGTTTTTTTTTTGCATGTAGCATAATTCAGAAAGAGTTAGATTCTAGTGGGAAAAACACATCTTGGGAAGTGCATCAATTTGAGTTTATTGAAATGTTTCTGTGCAGTATGTTGTAATTATAGGTGCTTCTAAAGGGAGATTCTATATAACTTATATAACTCTATTAAAATAATAATAACTTCTGCCTATCCTAGGTCCTTGGAAAACACTTGGTTGGTGATAAAAATGTCAAAATCAATCTTTTAAACATACAGCTGGCTCTGCAAGCAACCATAACAATAGTAAGAAGTTTGAATAGTGGATATGGCAGTAATTGGAGGCAGCAGAATAGAAGAGAAAGAACTGGAGAAAATCACAAAAAAGAAAGGCCTGCAAATAGAAGTAGAACAACTATGGCAAAAGGAAGCAAAGATAATACCAATAGTGATAGATTTGCTTTGGATGCAATCCTGAAACAACTGATTTCAATGATTGAAGTGTTGTGTGTGAATAACACAACACTTATTCAATGGAAAAAGGGCTATATTCCATTTTGTGGTCACTGCAGCCTATTTGGTCATTCCATCCAACTGATAGCAAATACGGAGCTAGACATATTTTTCTCTTCATTTTATTTTTATACTTGAAACAATTTTTGGGAGACTTGGAGTTTTTTCTTTGCTTTTTTCTTCCTATTTTAATTTTTCCCTAATCCAACTACTTTACTTGATAAACTCACCCTCTAACTACTAACCTTAATGGCAATAACAGCTTTACAAAGGACAACTTTCTATGCACCAGGGATTTTCAACCTGGCTGTTAAATAGGGGAATCCATGGTTGGGTTCCGTGATACCCAAGAGATCAAGAAACCAAATGAATTTTCTGCTTCAGCACTGAACAATTATCTGAAATCAGCCTCAAAATTCATGGTATGGTTTTGTGAAGGACTCTATCACCTAGTTATTGTAATTAGTCATTCTATGGTCTTGTGGTTTAGGTCGAGCATGTACCTAGCCAAAAATTCATAGAAAACCATAATACATATTTTTTCAGATATAGAAGAAGGGAGGGTGATTCATTTTTAAAATATTAGCCTATCTGCATTATGAGGGCATGCGTGGTTTTTTTAAAAAATATTTTATTAAAACTTTAAAAGTACAGTAGAACCTCTGGTCACAAATGCTTCTTGACCATGACCAAATTGGGTTCTGACCAAAAAATTCATGTTTTTCCCCCATGGCCAATTTCCTCTTCTGTGCCATTTTTTTGTAAAATTTCCAAAATTAGGTTCAGGTCATGACCAAATCGGGTTGCGACCAAAGTTATGGAACAAATTATGGTTGTGACCAGAGGTTCTACTGTAAATAAAAACTAATCTGATTTTAATTTCTGTTCGATAATTTTTATCTATCATTTATTTGTTATAATATGCTTTTTGACCTGAGATCCATAAACATGTTTTTGGATTTATATCTATTCCATATTTTCAATATAGTACATCTAATAAAAAGATTTTTGAAGTCCAAATTAACTTTAACTTTATTATATCATAAATCCCATGCCATCCAAACCTCAGATCATAATCTTCTAATTGTAAAAGCCTCCTATTTCTCAGCAACATCCATTCTTTTATCCAGATCAAACAACTAGCGAAATACATTTTTAAATCTGGTAAATTCAATTCTCCCTGCAATTTGCAAGGAATATATTTAACTCTCGGGGTTTTTTTCCTTTGCCATATAAACTTAGTTGTACATTTTTGCCATTTTTTAAATGGTACATTCATAGTTAGAATAGCTATTGTCTGAAACAAAAACATCACTCTTGGCAAAATGTTCATTTTTATCACAAAAATTCTTCCCAACGATGACAATTTTAATTTCCCCAATCTTTACACGTCTTTCTTAATTTCAGTCCATGTCTTATCATTATTATTTTGAAACAACATCCAATTCTTATTTGTCATAGTAATTCTCAAATATTTAATATTTTTTCTAAATCTTAAAATCAGTTTTCTCAATTAATTCTATTTCAACTTCTGGTTTTATGTTTTTTGTTAACAACTTTGTCTTTTGGTTATTAATCTTAAAATATGCTAATATACCAAAGTGCTGTCAGAGTGCAGGTGTGTTAAAAATAGGTTTAAATCTCTGGAAGGTAGGGTTGTATTAAATTATCAAAATAAGGAAATTTTAACAGTTAATACAGAACAGAATTAGTTACTATCCATACTCAAATGCGTTATATACATGAATCTGGATAGCCAGATTCTCTTAGCCAGACATGCTTCATTAAAATGAGTCTGATGTATCCAGCAAATGTGACAATACTGCATACGGCTGCATTTTGATGTATTAAAATTTATTCAACTATGTGCATTAACAGGAATTAATAGCATGAGTTTTAGAAATTTCTACAATTCATTCTGGATTATCTAAACATCTGGAATTTTTATCAAGTGGTCCTGGTCATCCCAGAAAAAATAATTAATCAGTATGTGATGGATGACATCTTTACTCCTCTTTTTTTTAATTTCACTAGCAGACAGTAGTATTTATCAAAGTAGTATTATATAAATATTACTACAAAGCTGTATTTTTGTATTCAGAACATATTCAGCAAAATTCTGTAAGTCCTATTCTGAAATAAGGAATAAAACTCTAGTTTGTTATTTATAAAGAACAATAGAACTCAGAGGAAAACTATTCACAACTTTATGTCTTCTTATAATTAAATTTATTATTGTCAATGTTTCTGTCAGCTCTGTATTGGAATTATTGGAAAATATGACAAGCATTATTGGAGAGTATCAGGCTGAAGAAAATTGAATCCTAATACGATTACAAATATTGGTACTATCATAGCCTGCTTTAATTACAAAGGAATTTTTATTTTCTAAAGCGCTACTAAGACTAAGCAAATATAAAATATAGCAGTCATTTTGACAGCTTAATTTGTTTCCTATGAAAATGACCCTACAGAGATGTGCTCTTGAATATTGATTTCCAAGTGCCATTTGCCATGTTATGTAAGTAAAAGTTCATTGGGGATATGCTTTATGCATTTACTCTTGAGAGAAACATGGATATGCCAAGAATCTCTTAAGTATGTTCCTGTCTATCTTCTTTGCCAATGCACTAATGTAAATCCTTCCTAATTGCAGATTTTGAAAACGGAATAGTTTGTGGGAGGGTTCTATTTGTTGTAGATATTTGCAGGAGAAACGATAGCCTTGACTGGTAATTATAACAAAGAGTTATTTTCTGTCCAGTTTTGTCTTTTTTCTTAAAACCTTTTTTTTAAAAATTCATAATACTCTGAATTCAGTGCAATATATATTTTGTATATATTTTGCTTTTGTGTTCAAATGCTTACAAGTTTCATAAGATACGTTAAGACTGGCCTGATAAAGGCAAATCTCACAGGCAGATTTTTCAGAAGTCAAAAAAGATATGTTTGGAATTTTGCCTGCAAAAGAAGCTTGGAAAATGCAAAAAGGAAAAGGGAGACATGTCTGGGTAGGATTCTAAGACAATTTCAGGCAAAATGAAAAGTATGTCAATTTAATGAATAATCTGGAACACAAGATGCCATTGTATGGTGAATCTACATATACATACATACAAACATATTCATCACAGTTTCCTTTCATATTAATCCTTCAGGGTATTGAAAATTCACATATGCTGCATATGTGTACACCACTGTACATTGTAAAACATTCAAATTTTATTAAGCGGCACATTGGTAATTTGCTATTTAGTATTGCTTGCTGTCTACAATTTTGCACTTGCACTTTCTGTAAAAGTATTTACCTGTACTGAATATTTCATTCCTGCCAGTACATATGACAGTTGTTTATTTTGAAGGAACCTATGGATCAATTTTAAAGCAGAAAAATATCAACTAGGAACCGTGTACAGCCCATTAATAAATTAGGAGCCCTATATCACATCATGCACATTTTTAGATACTATTTCCCTTAGACTCATTGTTGTTTCACAATGGCCTAGATTTGTCCTTGTCAAAGAATAGGCTTATTTAGGTAAGTTTAGCCTATTTCTCCTGGGGAAGAAAGCTATGGCAAAGTTGGACTATAAGGAAGGTTGAGCATCAAAGAATTGAGGCTTTTGAACTATGGTGCTGGAGAAGACTCTTGCGAGTCCCTTGGACTGCAAGGCGAA
>JANHJO010006313.1:2794-13997 GCA_032468235.1 Pseudoxyrhopus heterurus | reverse complement strand
GAGAACCGGTAGCGATAATTTTGATTGGATCGGAGAACCAGCAAATACCACCTCTGATTGGCCGATCGCATAGCCACGCCCACCAAGCCACACCCACAGAACCTGTTGTAAAAAAATTTGAATCTCACCACTGACATTACTATTTTATGGAGTAGCTTAAGAATCCAAATATTTAGAGATAGTAATATGTTAAATAGATAGATAGATAAATAGATAATAGATAGATAGATATAGATATTATTACTCTATAATTAGTGGAAATTTGCTTTCAGAAGCCTGTAGAGCACATCTACTTTCTCAGATAGTAAACATTAATATTTATGTCATATATATCATTATAGTGCCCTTATTCATCTATAAGTTAATAATTATATTTTTATTAGTGGAAGTTCACAACTTAGGTAATCACAATACGTCTGAAATAAATTTCTCAATCCACTGCATCCAGTTTCGGTTCTAACAACAGCCTATCAATTGTCTGTGAATTCAGATGGAGGAACAATTTCCAATTTCTGTCATAAGCTATCAGGGAAATCCATTTGCAAGCTAGTTCCAGATCTTTCATGTTCAATCATAAAGTAATTACATGTCATAGATAGACATCAGTTCAAATATAATCTTCATTTAAGAAAACCATGGTTGGTTTACCCCTTAAACCAGCTACATTGGCTTTTTGCTACATATGCCTTAATAATATAAAGTGCTGCCATCCAAAACCTTCTGGGGTTTTTATCTATTGGAGCCAATTTAGAATGGTTATAAGCATAGCCAAATTAATATTAGAAGCAAAACTGTAGTGAAAGATTGATTATTTAATAGTGCAAATACATAAGATATTTTTGCACATCTGTATAGGGACTTCTGGGCAAAGGTGTGGTGCGAGTTTGGACACAAATCTTGATTTTATGGAATTGATTCTGTCATTTCTGTACGAAATTGGGATCAGCAAGTTTGTCACTATCTGACACTAGTAGTAAAATGTGACATCACATGTTTGCATTTATGACAGCAGTTGCTGTAGTCCCAGTTACTTCCATTAGGCAAACCTTGCACAGTTGAAGTGGCATGTAGTCACATGATTGCCATTTAAGGCTTCCTGCTTTCTTCTCCATTGAATGGAAATCATGGGACTGCAGGGTGATGAAATTTCAAGCCAGCTGCCAAGTGTCCAAATTACGATTACATGACCATAGGGACACTACAGAGGCTGCATTGTACTCATTGTAAACACCCATTGTTCAGCACCATTGTAACTCTGAATGGTCACTGAACAAGTGGTCTTTCAACAAGGATTACCTGCTCCTGCTCCCACTGCAGTTTTGCCTAAATATGGTCATTCTCTTTCTCTTTTTAAATAAGGAAATGTATTTGAACCAATGACCCAACAGGTCACATATTGTCTAGTTCTCACTAATTCTCACTCATAAAGGTAGATGAACATGATCATCATTGCAAATTCAATTGAGTACGGAGATGGTATTGAACACTATTCCATCCCTATAGTGAAACAGCTGTGTTCTCTTACGTGTGCTGGATTGATTTCATTTCATCTACCAATAATTTTGTTTCTAAGTAGATCCATGAATAAAGTCACCAAAAAGTCCAGTGCAGAAAATAACCATAAAAAGATAATGCAACCAAAAAGAGGTGTGTCTTTCAGGGATTACTTATTGCAAAAGCTATATAAAATTGATGGACTGTTGTAGATGATTGCATTACCAAAGGAACTATTAAAGTATGTATTTGCTTTTCTGTAGTTTAAGTTAAGTATAAGATCAGATCGGCAATACATGAACTGAAATGTCTTTAGTGATGAAAAAGAAATGTTTGCTTTGAAGTCAAATTCTAAGCGAAGCATTAAATTAACAATGTTATCATAAAAACAGAGTGCTAATTCTGCCTGGGGAAACTGGTTTTTTATAGAAAGTAGGCTATCTCCTAAATGAACGATGATCTCAGAATTCTTCTAAATTTAATTTAAGTTTTTTCATAGAAAAGATTTGAGAAGAAAAATGAATGCAGAAGAAGAAAGCCTATTGATTATTATTGAGTTTGTGTGAAGTAAATGATTGTTTGCTGCCCAGAGTCACTTGCTCCAGGTAGACAGCTATAAGACATTGAATAAACAAGCGAACAAAGAAAATGAAGTAAAATAAAATAATATGGAACAACTCTTGAGAGGGATAGTCTTAGCTCAGCTCAGAATGATTTGTAGGATTCATTTAAGTTTCTAGGTAAGAATTGCCAAGCTAAAAGAAGGGGGTCTTGTTTCAGGAATGAATGACTAGAGAATGGTAATAGTTCAATAATAGTTCATTCCTGCCAGAGAGAAAGTTTCTAATTCAATTCTTGGTACCTCTAAAAAGTATTGAGAAAGAAAGTCCTTCCTGAAACATGTAAACTAGCCACTCGGCAGGGTAAAACAATACTGTAGTGAAACTGATAGCTTGAGGGACATGCAACACAGTGGTGACAAAGAGATAGGACTTTATGGCAAGGAGAAAACTGACACTGGAACTCTCTCTTTTCAGCTTTGAAATTGCTTCTGACATTGAACATCACAGGGAAGGGGACATGTTATGAGTTGAACATGGAGTAGCTACAAGGTGCATTAGAAGAACGTAGGTAGGTAGGTAGGCAGGTAGGTAGGCAGGTAGAAAGGAAGGAAGGACAATGCCACATCAGAAGAAAATAATTTAGTCCTAGGTAACTTTAGCTTAAAAAAATAAAGAAAAATGTGCCATGAAAAATGTTACAGTGTTCAAAGTGAAATTTGATTTTCATTAAGGATAAGATATTAAATTGTCTTAAACTGTATTCAGACTTGGATTTTTCATATTGAATGATATACAGTATATTTACAACTGGCTCGTTTGAGATCACAGACTACTCTTTAAACAATCCTAAAACAAAAATCAATTTGAACAATTGGTGCAAGAAGAACAAATGTATCACTTCCACTCAAACGCTGTCAGATTTGACTGAAAAGGTATTTTGAGAATTTTGTGCCTTACAACATTCACTTGAGTGTGCTCTGCTGGGAATCGTGGCTATGATCTCTTAATTGCAACTATAAAATATTTTAAACAGTATAAATATAGAACATTGTTTTCTAGAGTTATTTCAGGAATGAGGAACATTTGTCAGTTTTCTGAGAACAAATGTCATCTTCATAGAGAATGTGAATTTTGATCATGTGACCATGGGGATGTTACAACTTATCAGTTTTTTCAATGCCGTTAAATTTGAACAGTCACTATATGAACTGTTGTAAGTCGGGGGCTATCTGTAGTATATTTAAAGCAGGGATGTCAAACTCGCGGTGTCACAGTGGTGTCATGTGACTTTCCCCCCTTTGCTAAATCAGACATGGGCCTGGTTAGCACATTACGCATCTGGCCCACAGGCTGTGAGTTTGACAGCCCTGATTTAAAGTATGTGAATAAAAGCAATGAATTCAATGAATAGATTCTTAGGTTTTTTTTTTTCATGTTTCCTCTCATTATCTTAAATTATATTTTTAGGACGTTTATATTAAATGTCTCTTCTGTTCTCTGCAGTATAATGAAGAACTCCACTATGTAGAACCATGCTTGAATGGAACTTTAGTACAAGCAGATAGAGCTAACAAAGAGGTAAGAGAAAATGATAATTATTTAAAGCAGCAAATATCTTGCATATGAGGCATATTGCTGGATTTTATTTGAATTAATTAAAGCATATGAATTTAACTGAATTGTTCCATCTGCTCATTCAAAAAATGGTTGTCTGGTGAGTTGTCAGTGGTTTGTTTGACTCAGGTCTGGAAACAAGATTTAAAAGCTTTCTAATGCTAATTCTGGTAATTATTATCTTAAAGGAAAGGCAAATTTGAGAAGCCATAAAATTCTCCTCCCGGTCTGATTAAAATCCAAACTGTACAAATTTTCCCAGCTTCCCTGTGAAAACTGCCCCAGTAAGCATTAAAACGGTAAAAAAAAAAACCAGCCACTATTCATCTCCCAATTATTCTTTGATCCTGAATTTCTGATGTGTTTCTATTTTATTTTGGGAAATATGTCATTTTTTCCCAACTCCTAACAAAGCAGTATAAATGTTCTAAAATGGTTTTGCTAATGATTTGCCTTTATTCTACATAAGCTGTGGGACAAGTCTTTACTTCCAACTTGATTTTTCATGGGAGACTTTTGGAAATTTATCTCTTCTTGGTAATGAACTGCTTTAATTAGTCAGCTTCAGAAAACTCAAGTCGGTAGGCTAGAAATTTGCGTAATGTGAATCTTTGGGTAATGTGAATCTTTGGGTAAAACAATCATTTTTCTCTTCACATAATCTAACAAATCTTGCCATTATGCCTTTATTTTGGGAATTAATGATACTATTTACCAGTTTGGGTATAAATAGCTCAGTTTATTTATGAATTAGCTTGATGGTAAGTAAGACAATTAAATGGACTCTGGGGATGGTAAAGTGCAGGAAGGCCTGGAGGAACGTTGTCCATGAGGTCGCGATGGGTCGGACACGACTTCGCAACTAACAACAACGAAGTAAGACAAAAGCAATTTTCTGACAAGGTTTGCATTCTTACAAGGATGGGTAGTGTAGTTTTTGGCTAAACATAAAGTAAATATATTGGATTATCCCCGATTTCCCCCATTCCTCTCCCAGGGTTGAGAATTTTCAGACTATCCTTACCTTGAATTGCTTTTTCTGCAGCTGCTGGAATTCCTACAGCTTTTAAAAATCTAGCATTTTGTGGATTTAGGGAGAATGTTGATTCATGGATATAAACCAGTGTTTTCAGCTATCCTTGAAATGTTGCAAAATAGCTGAGTAATTGAGTATCAAAGCTTTGCTCTGGGTTTTTAATGGGTTGCCTGCCTGCCTGCCTGCCTGCCTTCCTGCCTATTTCCATAAGCCTGAACATTATGATGAAGGTGTCATAGAATTCATAGGTCAGTTGAATAGACTAAAAAATGTCTGTCTCTTGGAAGCACAGAAGCAGCACATAAAAAGGAACTTGTGATAGAAGAATTCTGCTTAAAATGTAATTTCCATGAAGAAGCTATAATATAGTCTGTGGATGTCAGTTAATCCACACCATTCTTAACCTATGAATTATTTTAATTCTAATATTCTTTATAAAATTTACCAATTTGCAAATGTTCTTGTTAATCGATTGGCTGTATGTTTCCAGAAATAGCTTTGCCCTATGCTCATTGCTGTCTGCCAGGAGATAATTGCTTTCAGTATCAGAATGTAAGCAAAGTAAAGGGTGGTGCAAGCAATCAGATACACATGAACTGGTCTGGAATATTTGGCAGAAACAGCATTTCAGCCAATGCCTTCGCAGCTGCAGCTAATAAGAGTAAGGAATGGGTTTAAGGCCTTTACTGAGCTAAGTAACTGTGTATTAAAGTGGGGTGGAATGAAGATGTTGAGATTTATACAAACGTTCAAACAAACAAATTCCTTTCTTTATACATGGAGTATAAAAAGGCCTAAAGATTTAGGATATCTAAATATAGGATTGCTTAAAAATGAGTAAGATCTTGATAGTATAATTAGGCATTCTTGCTTGAAAACTTTTTTTTTTTTGACCAAGAATGTTGTACTGCAAAAGGGTTAAACAGAACTAGGGTGCCAATTCTTTCCTTGGTGATTGAAACAATGAATTCTGTTTAATCCATTACTCTTCTATAGTCCATAAGAGTCATTAACTTCTTTTCTTTAGATGATCTTTTGGAGCCATTGTGGAAATTTAGATCCAGTGGTTGAAATCTTCCAAGCAATGTTATGCAAAGAACTTTCTACTGTATATTTTCTACTATATATTTCTTACCCCTGTGGCAGGTCTGGGTTATAACTGATCCCCAATTGAAATAACTCTTTTTACAGAAAGTTGTCGTCTTACACTTATTTCTAGTGTGTCAGAATATCAGCCAGTCACTTTAGGTGAATTAACTGTTAAATAGGCTGGGGAACCCTTGCTGATTCTCTATGAAGCAGGTAAATAGTTTTATCCAAGGACAGTTGGCCCCTCTGGCCCAGTGTTGTCTAGAACCGCAGTGGCACAGAGATTAGAATGCAATACTGCGGGCTACTTCTGCTGATTCCCAGTTTGTCAGTTTGAGTCTCACCGGCTCAAGGTTGACTCAGCCTTCCATCCTTTTGAGGTTGGTAAAATGACCCAGATTGTTGGGGGCAATATGCTGAGTCTGTAAACCGCTTACAGAGGGCTGTAAAGCACTGTGAAGAAGTATAAAAGTCTAAGTGCTATTGCTATAGTGCTATTGCTATTCTGACTGTGATTTACCAAATTCTTAAATAGAGGCTTTTCTTGTTTATCTCTCCATGATTTTCTAACTGCAGAAGCAGCTGAATCTATGGCTTTATGCATGTAAACATTGAGCTATGTTTCCCTCCTCCTCTTCCACATTATGGGCAAACGAGTCGTTGTTAGTTTGTTACATCTTTGGCCTGTGATGTAGCTAGAGCTAATTGTGGCAAGATCTAAGTGATGTAATTAATTTTCCAATTGTATATATGGGAGGGAGAAGCCATTATTAATATTAATTGGATGTTAAGTTACATACTAGTTTTTTTTGTCCTGAATAGATTAAAAATAGATATCACATACTAATAAATAAATGTTAAATAAAACAAATTTAAAATTTATAAAATAACGTAATCGGTAGATTTGAACTATATAGTGTAGATAGATAGTATAATGGATGTATTTCTTTTCTGATACCATAAGAAAATAAAGGAGAATATTTGTAGCTCAGGGCTGACATGAGGGGTTCTTGGTACTCTCTGAGCTTGGTTGTTTTCTTGCAGACATTTCATTACCTAAATTAGATAATATCAGTACACTGATGTTACTAGTTTGGATAATGAAACATCTGCAAGAAAACAACCAAACTCAGCACTAAGGACCCCACACAATAAGAAAAATATGAGAGCCAGTTTGATCTAGTGCAGGGCTGTCAAACTCATGGCCCGCGGCCCAGATGCATCATGCACTGGCCACGCTCCCGCTCTGTTTAGCAAAGGAGGAAAAAAGTACCGATATATCACGTGATGCTGCCTTGACGACATGAGTTTGACACCCCTGGTCTAGTGGTTAAGAAGGTGTTAAGATGGGGAAACCACCACCCCTCCTGACAGGTTTTTGTAATTCTACAAAACTTGGATGTGTTTCACTGTAATTGGAAGACATCTTTTGTTTTAATTTGATATCAACTTTCTGGAATTGTGATTTTTAAGAAAGCTTTCATTATTGAATTGATGCAACCTGCTTAGAGTGTTTATAATTTGTGAGTTTGCAAATTCTGTTCAATAAATGTATATGTAAATAAGTAGATTTGTCATGAAAATATATCAGCTCAGGGAAAACTGGTTCTCTCACTATGGAGTTGGGTAGAAATGTAGTGAAGAAATATTCATGAAGTTTTTTTCTTTGTTATAGCAGACACTGCAATCTAAAGGTAAACAGAGACCTGTATTACTTCAGAATATATTCCATAGGAAAAACATCTAAGTGGGCTGTTAAAGTCACTGAAATAGATGCTTCAAAACATGCAGGAAAGTAAGACAACCACAGCATTCACATGCTGAGATAATTGAGAGCAGTTTCTGAAATAACTTCGTGGGGAAAAAATGCAACTGCTTTCATTGTTTAAAAACAGATACGTGTTATATGCTGTGGGTTGTATCACAAACAGCATCGCAAAGCTGTTTATTGGGAGTCATTTAACATATCTAGTATCAAATTAACTCTCCAAGACAGTTTTATTTGAATTGGCTTTTAATAGCAAAATTTAAAATGAGGGTTCTTTTTTTATTGTCTCATTGGATGTCCACTTATTCCTGCTATTCACATTTTTGTGTACATCTGCCAAAATAAAATGTATTTGAAGATTACATTCAGTGGGGTCAAAAATGCACCCAACACTTCTAGTAGAGACTGGCTAGCTTTTACAAAGTTATAATTAGACTTGGAAGCACCATCATTACACCTTTTAAGGCTACTACACATGGGGCAGTAAAAATTCAGATAATTATTAGATGGCAGCAAGCAGCTAAACTGTTCTGTTTTTCTTTCCTGCCATCTAGTAAGCACACAATTTTTTGCAGCCCAGATATATTAGTCTTAAAATATTCCTTCTCCTGCCCACATTTTTTAAATGAATGTCAACTATTATTTGAATTGGGGCTATGGCCCACGCAACTTATCCTAAATTGTTCTTTGCTATTGGTCACATATCATTGAAATTTAAGCTGGGGAGAGAAAAGTTAGATATCTCACTATCCTTAATTTGTAAGTATATCAAGAATATGTAGGATATCAGATAATAGATTATCATATCAAATTGCTTTGCTCATGAGGTGCAGGTTTTTATGTACCTTTGTTGAGCTTTTCTTGAGTTCCATGTAATAAAAGTTTAAATTGTTTTCATTTTAGCAGTGAGTATTGTCAGTTTATTGGCAGTAGGCAGTTTTGCAAAGAAAGCTTTTAAGTAACATCTGAATCAAATGAACTGTTTTAATGAAATAAGCTAAGTGGCAAGTTTAGTGTCAGATATGACAGGGAAAAGTTAAAAGTATTTGATATGTTTACATGAACAGCTTGTATGTGTACAAATTTAGAAAATAAGCAGGCCACCTAGCCTCATAATGTTTTATTAATATATTTTGGTTCTTTTGTAGTTTGAAAATACTATTTTTTTTTAAAAAAATGCAGCTTATGTTGTATCACAGGAATTTCCAACTGAGGTTTATTTATTATTTATTTATTTATTATTAAAATTTATATACCGCCCTCTCCAAAGGGACTCAGGGCGGTGTACAAAAATAAAACCACATAAAATACATAAAACAATGCTTATAGGTTAAATACTATAATTTCATACACATTTCTTTTCACTCATGCCGATGTCTCAGTCACATTCAAGGTGCAGCACACAAATGAAAAAAAGTATTGATCAATTTTCTTCTGTAGGGTGGGATGCTCACATCCTTCTGCCTGTGCAATTGTAATTCAAACTATCTTTAGAAACAAATGTCTTCTTCTCATTATTCTTATAGAGTGCTAGTCTGGTTTATGGTTTTGTTATTAAGCTGGTCTTGCCTTTCAGTATGCCAATTTGTAAAACATTCCTTTTTTTTCCTTTTCAAAGTGGGAAATAGAGCAGACAGTGTTTTGTCATTGTCTGTGCTTTTTCAGCAAAATTACAAACATGTGCAACAGCCTAGGTTAATACAATTTTACTCAGGCCAAAAAGTTTTCATGTTTGAGAAACTCCATATTACATGTTTCTTACCTCTTAGGAATTATATGGCTATATGATTTAATGCAACTCTACATTTAAGGCAACAGTACCACAATTTGCATTTTGTACATTAAACCACATGCAGATACACACATAAATATTTCCAGATGAAATTAAGAAGACAGTGTTCCTAAATGATGGGTACCATAATGGAATCAGAAGCTTACCAATGTCTATATGTTTAATCCTTGTAACAATGAAACCTCAGATTGTGTTTGGTTGAATGTGGTTACAATTCTCAGCGAAGCCTGCCATATAACTGAAATATCTGGATTGTGTCTTCTTTTTGAGATGGATGAATTGCACATTTTTGACGAGACCATGATGCTAGGCCTATGCCAGAAATTACTTCTACTTTTCTAAAATGGTCTCACTCCATTTGCTTTTTTCCAAATTGCTTTCATATTTAAATGATATTCTCTTGGATGAGATGCAGGATCCTTATACATACCATAGTTACAAAGTAGCCCATCTTTCTTTGTTTTGCTCTTTCTCCAATGATCTGCATCCTCCCTGATTTCCCAATGTTCAGTGACATCACTAGGGAGGCATTTCTAGCAAATTTTTGTGATGGAACTTTTAAAAAATAATAGCATTAGTGATCACTTCCTTTTTAAATATGTTTTGTTTTGTACAGTGTTCTGGCTTGATTATTCCTCTAAACAAAGTAGTTAGGAGATCACTCTTAGACAGAACATATCCTGAATTTTCAAGATTATTCCTTCCTTTCTTCTAGCATTCATTGCTTAATAAAATATTTGATGAAATGGAAAGTTTGAATTGTAAAATTGAGATTTAGAGATCAGCTTTGGAGATTTTGAGATGAAATGGAAAGTTTGAATTGTGAAATTGAGATTTAGAGATCAGCTTTGGAGATCAATGCCACCAAAGCTGGTCCCGAGCAAAGATTTTCCAGTGTTGTCTTAATCTTTGGGTCCAACAGAAATAATTGTCATCTGTATCTTACTCTTATGAACCTGTCATTTTACTAATCACACATCAAGATATAGTTGCTCCAGTTGCCCATTTCATTTGCATGTTACCATTACACATTTGAAGATTTTGTGATTATAAATGAAGATGAAGTACACACATCAAAATTAGTTTCAGAAAGTTGCATTGCTTCCCCGGGATTCAGATTCATGAAATCCAATCCAATTCTGATTCCTTTTATTCTTTGTTATAATTGAATACAAAACTTTTGGTTGCTGTGGCTGAAATAGCTATCATATTTTCAGAGAGCCTCCTTTAACAATTTGGCAAGCCATACTTCTTGCCTATTTCAGAAAGGTAACTCTTATCATCTGTATCTGCAAGCTGCTCTTGTGACTATAACAATAAACTGAGATAATTATTCTGGATTAACTTGATTTACTGTGAAGAGCACAATAACAAAAGCAGTTAAACTAATCAGGAATTGAAAGCCTATTGAGCCACCCAATGTATGTATGCTGGTTAGCTTGTCCTGGTTTCTCATGTTTGCAAGCAACAAGTTCTGATATGAATAATGCAGTATTTTTTTTTAATTTCCTGGTTATGTGAGTTGCTACACAAGGTAAGGACTAAGAGAGACAACATTGGATTAGAAGGGTGTATGCATTTTTCTTAATCAAATCTAAGATTCTCTCAAAGCAAGGAATACTTTATAGGAATTCTTTATAACCCCAAATGGGGAAGGGAGGATTTTGCATTGAGTTATGTCCAAAGTAGGGATGAAAGAGAAAGTTTCAAGCTTTTCAGGTTTATCTTTCACAGAACCACATATACAGCAGGCTGTTATCCAAGTGAGAGACAATGAAGAACAGAGGTTTTTTTTTTTTTTAGAAAAGATATTTCCATTTATAGAACAAGGAAGTTACAATTTCATA
>JANHJO010006312.1:379218-392450 GCA_032468235.1 Pseudoxyrhopus heterurus | reverse complement strand
GAGAGAGAGATTCTCTCTTGCTAATCTGTCCCTAGGATAATAAATCAACAAAGCCAACTGAGAATAATTTCACTGTTATTTTATATGCCTTTAACATGAGGAAAAAGGAAGATGCAAATGATGCTGTTGAACTGGAGAGCAGAATTATGCAAGCTGTGTCCTGTGGATCCATCAGCTATACTGAGTGATTTTCTATTAATGTATGAGTGGGAAAGGACTGTACAATTTAAGATCAAGTTGAACACCCTTTTATAATCTATGGGTTATACTTGTTCCAGGGGTGAGATTCTACCAGTCTAACAACCGGTTTGCTTTGCCTGCGCTTTGCGCGTGCTGTGAGCGTGTGTTCAATTTGCAAAAAGCAATACAACAGCTGATGGGTGGCAGTCAAAACAGCTGATTGGGGGCAATTGCGTTGCAGCGCCGATCAGCTGGACTTCAAAAAAGGCTTGAATAAAGCTCCGAATAGTACAGGGGAGAGCGGGCGGGCCCAGTTCCTAATTGGAAGAACGAACCGGCCAGAAGGGAACAAATGATGCGCCTGAACCGGGCTGAACTGCTAGAATCCCACCCCTGGCTTGTTCCTTCTGTTATAGCGAGCGGCTGCAAAGAGCATGGTTGGGGGGTGTTACATCAGGACTGGATTTTCTGGCTGTTTGATTTTTTGGTATCCAGGGTGAATTTTAAAGAACAGGATGGAAGAGAAATATTTAAGCACATTTGAATTTCCAAGGAGGCTATGTGCATGAAATTAAACTAGGAACTAGAACTGGGGCTTCCTAAGCTACAAGAACTTTTACGTCATTATAAATTAGGAATCTTCTAAAGCTATCAAGACAATGGCCAAGTATCCATTGAATCATAACTATGGGAGAAAAAATGTATAAATCATAGAGCACAGTAGTCCTTGACTTACAATCATTTATTTTAGTGACCATTCAAAGTTACAATGGCACTGAAAAAGGTTATTTATGACCAGTTTTCATACTTATGACCATTACAGCATCCCTGTGGTCATATGATCAAAATTCGGATGCTTGGCAACTGGCATGTGTATATTATAAAGTCTGTACAGGTAGTCCTCAACTTAATGACCGCAGTTGAGCTGAAAATTTCCACTGTTAAGCAAGACAGTTATTAAGTGAATTATTAAGTGAGTTTTGCCCAATTATTTCATCTTTGTTGCCACAGTTATTGAGTTAATCACTGCAGTTGTTAAGTTAGTAACATGGTTGTTAAGCGAATCTGGCTTCCCTATTGACTTTGCTTGTCAGAAGGTCATGTATATTGATGGTTGCAGTATATATGAGATGGTTGCAGTGTACCGGGATCATATGTATATGTGTTTGTGTATGTGTGTGTGTGTGTGTACATACATACATATACATATGTATATGGTCCCAGTAAATATCATGTGATAACTTTTTTTGACCTTCTGACAATTCACTTAACAACTATCTTGCTTCGCAGTGGAAATTTTGGGCTCAATTGTGGTCATAAGTCAACTATCTGTACAGACGTTATAATGTCTTTGGTTCTGTATATGACTGGTGGGTGGGTCATCTATGAAGATGTAGCCTCATTCTTGTCTACTATAAAGACACTATTTTGAACAAGTCACATCTGAACTAAGAACCTGGAGATTTATATTCAAGCCTTGTGTAAGGCCTGACAGCTAGATTTAGCTATTTCTACTCTCATCAGTATAAGAGGAAAGCCTTTGCTTAGAGATCAAGGACTTAACTATGACAACAGACTCTCTTGTGACCAGAGAACTGTTGATTAATCTTCAGTACCCTGTTCCAGTATTGAAATCAAGTGGCAACTCAGATGAACCAATTATTATCCTACACCGCAACCTGCAAGTGAAACAGTAGACCACAACTGTTGGTGTCCATATCACTCCAGTCCAAGGAACAATGCACCAGCAATGGTCCTTTCATGCTAAGTACCTGCCTCTTCAGCTGACAAAACAATCTAAATATATGCACCCCTTTCCTTGTTCAATTTGAACTGTCCCCTGAGACTTGATCAATTTCCCTCTCACTGAATCCTAGTAAGTTTTATAATTAGCTTAATGGCTGTGGGGACAATAAAATGGGCAATTCCTCTTCTGTAATAGACCTATAACTATCCTGATTTTGTGTTACTACCGAGGCCTAACTGAGGATCCCATCAAATAAATTACAGCCTACTGTAATTCCATCACTTCCAACAGGTATGTGTTCTGTATAGGAATATCCTGCTTCAGTTTCAAATATTTGCTCATGAGGTTCTTTCCATTCATTTGAATGGAAATTTCATCTGCAATAATTATTAATTGGAATCAAATGTTCTTAAGACTTAGGCCATGAAGAACATTCTGACTCTTTATGGTACAGAAGCAAACCCATTGGCTATTTCGTTTGAGTAGATGTAGTCATTTTACTGAATCTTCAATAATGTTCTGCAATGTGTACCTTCAAATGTAAATCATATTGAACTCAACACCCTTGTTTTGATTCTCGCATATGCAATTAATCAGATTTCCCAAACAAGATTGGGCTGTTGTTCCATTTTGCCTGCCAAAACCTTTTTTTACACCAGTGAGTTTCACACGTCTGCTAATTTAAGCTGTCTCACACCTTTTTCCTGCCAAATGGGTTAGAGAATAAGATTATCTTTTGCTGACTGACAGTTACCTCTGTAAATGTATGTACCTATACTATAATTACGGCAAGGATATTGCAGCAACCAGTAGTGGGCTGCAGCCTATTGGTCACTGGACTGCATGAGTAGCTGGCCAGTGAGCACATGCAGGCTCTCACTGTCCCACTCATGTGAGCAATGGGTGTTTGCACACACACACACACACACACACACATCCCTGCCCCTCCCACAAAACCACCACCTCTTTTCCCGCTCCCCCTGGCTGCCAACCCAGAAAGGAACTTCGCTCTAAAACATGGTTGTCCAACCTTTTGACTTGCCTAGGCCACATTGAGCAAAGAGGAATTGTGTTGAGCTGCATATAAGATATATAATATTGTTAATGTATATTTTATATGCATTAAAATCATTTATTATTTTCCATTTTTTAATTATCCTGTGGACCAACATTACTAGCTATCCAAGACTGCATGTGGCCCAAGGGCCATGGGTTGGACACACCTGATCTCAAATAATGTTGCAACATTCTGATTTTGAGCTTACCTCAAGAAACCCAGAACAAAACTCATTACTGTATGTGCGATGATTGACTTAATATAACCAAATTTTATATAATTAATACAATTCAATTTGCATGCTTACCCATTTGCCAACCAATGGCTAACAATAAAACGTGCAATAAAAATCACTAAAAGCACACATATAGCACTAAGTTCAATAAAGTCACATATTGATACACTTTAATGAGTTACATAGTTTTCTGTCCCAGGGCCTAAAGGAAGAGCCAGGTCTTAAGGGTTTGAGGCCATATGATTCCCACACTTTTGGCACCTGCTCTCTGTCACCAATGAGAAAGAGGGCAGGCCACATACATACTCTCCATGGACACTGACAGGCTACATGGAGCATCACTAATTCTCACTGCTAGAAGATCAAATCTGTAGAATCGAGTATTCTCAAACTGGCCAACTTGGCCTTTGTTTATTCCCGGTTGGAGATGCACCACTTTTCATGTAATACTTTGTTTAGCAAGGAGGGAAGCAAACTAATTGCAGTTCCATGATTCATTACTCCTCTGGGACCTTTAAAGGAATAGTTCTACGAGAAGACACATACATGTTGTCTAAAAGAAACCACTGCTTTCTCTCAGAAAGACCAGCTACATTTAACTGACAATTGCAAATGATGGTCATAGCATGATCCCTAATTTCATTCACTTTACTGTGATTCTGTATTTGTCAGTGACAGTGAGAGGTTTTCTCCCAACACTTGATACCTGGGAAACCACAGATTTCTCACACACACACACTTGCCCAATCCCAACCCCTAGTGTTTATAAACTCAATATTTTGGCGCTTCCCAATGACTAAAGTTAGTTAGAATTATGTTCTAGAAGTAATTTTTTTATTTATGAAAAATCTCTACAGCTAGTGGTAACCATAAGGAAGCAGCCTGTGTTTAGGTTTTTAACTTGACAAATGATGGGAAATTATATGCGTTTTCTCCAGTTCTTCTTACACAAACATTTCACAGAACAATTTAAACTATTGACATAGTTTCATTGTGAGTGGCTAGGTTTGAATTTGCAGTCGAGATATTACAGGAGCTGATGAAATTTAAGCTAATTGTGGTACAGCATGCAGTGGCATTCAAACAGGACCACCAGCGAATCTGTAACAGAAACACTGGGAATTAAATAAATTCCAAACCTAGCTCTTGCTTTGAAAGAGGAAAGAAAGTAGTCATTTAGCCTAACCATATTTTGAATTTGAACATGTCTCACTTGTTGTCGAGTAAAGTTGGCAAACACTCGAAGAAACAAAACCGCCTCAGGGAAGATGACAGGTGGGAATTAATTTTACGCATTGCAATATGAGACAATCTGAGACACTCAGTGCAAAGAACTTTTTTTTTTTTAAATGAAATGTTTGAATGTATATCACTGAAGTAGAACCAAGTAGAGTCCTATGGGAGTTGGGCGGCCTAGAAATTTAATTAATAAATAAAACCAATGACCCGAAAAAGCAGCTGAAATAATGATCGGCATTTATTCAGTCATAAGGGAGGTACGTGGTAAAATCCTAACAGAAGGATCTAAGGATCTCCCAAGAGCTCTAGATTGGGAACTGAGGAGAATGCTTTATCTCTAACGCCATAACAAGGATAAATATTAAGGGCAGTGTGATATTAGATTTCACTTGACACCTCTGCAGCCTCCAAATCTGTGAAGATTTCTCACATTCATGGCAAAGAAGGGACGGGTCCATTTTGTAGATTCCATCTATAGTTAGATCCATCAATTTCCCATATACAACTCACAGGTGTTTTATTGAAGGCAGGGTTAGGCAATTAATGCCCCAAGGGCTGTATATAACTCTTACCCAGTTGCCCATAATCTTCAGTCTAATTTCAAAAAATTCTGTACAATAAGTCACATCAGGCATTTAGACATGACTACTATTTCTGAGGTTTCTCATATAGCTGAATGAGAAGTAGAAGACAAAAATGAATGCCCTCCTCCAATGAACCATTGCCTTCACTACTCTTCATGCAATTCCATCATCATGAATTTCCCACAAAAATAGCAGAAGACCCTTTTCTGGCTTAAGGAATTAACAATCTGCTTATAATAAAAGATACAATGGGATGGGGTAATGGGGAAGTGTTTGCAAATATTATAGGACTAAGAGAGCCAGTTTGTGCAGTGATTAAGGCACGAGGCTAGAAGCAGGGATACCATGAGTTCTAGTCCTGTCTTGGGCAATAGGCATGAAGCCAGCTGGATGACCTTAGGTCAGTAATTCTCTCTCGGCCCTAGGAAAGAAGCAGTGGCAAATCACTTCTGGAAATCTTGCCAAGAAAACTGCAGGGGCTACTCCAGGAGTCGGCATCGATCTTGGGCACTAAATTTTTACAAAAAAAAGGACTAAGGATTTTAGCATTTTCTGGAAATGTTCAAAGCAGTCTTTAATATCTTAATTCCACATGCACCTCAATGATCCATACCCATTAGAAGGATGGGATACAGAACTTTGCATAAAATAATGAATAATTCCTCCTTGCTGCAGATGATGCCTTAGAATTAAATTAGTTTCTTGATCTGTATGGGTAATTTAGGCTGGCATAACCTGTGAACTGAGTTGTATGTGTTGACTGCATAGCCGTATAGTGTGTATTAATACCTCCAATGAACTTTTAACTTATGTCCCATTTGCAAAATGAAAAGGGATTGCTTAAGTATTTAACTACACCTTAAAAAAAATCTATAAATCTAGTTCATTCTGTGAGGCATTTAGACCTGAGTTGGTTCCCTTTAACTTCTAGTTATAAGGGTGAGGGTGGGAAAAAGTGCAATAGAGATTATCTAGTTTAATCATTTATAATTAATGACACTCTGGAAACCTTCCAATCCTAGCAATGCCTGCTCTCTATAAAATGAGCATGCACATCTGCTGTTTCAGTTAGGACAGTGGGAGTTGACTGCAAGAGAATTCTCTTAGAAACCTAAATCTCTGCTAAGTAAGGAAGATGGGTGTGCTTAGAAATATGAAGCAGTTTGATGCAAATCACACTGGTGAGATTAACAGAGCTGTCTCTTCCGTGAGCAGTTAAAAGTGAAGTCAAAGAGACTCTCTGTGGCTTCAGCAGTGTATGATTCAGAAAACAACATTCACAGTTCTTTTCCAAACTGCTGCAAACGTTCACTGCCGGTTGCTGTTTATTTTTAAGTTCAAAAAGCACAAGAAGCTCTAGTTGCCGTTTATTGCTAAAGGATTCAGGATGGCAGGTAAAAGCCGTTAATCCCTGGCAAGCTGCAGGGCAGGCTAACAGTTGAGAGATGACAAAAGTTAATTGGAAGCATCAGCAGTCTAACAGAAGACGTGTTCGCAGTAATTGGGATGTAATATCTCCAGAAGAGAAAGTTTGCAAGGAGTAGCTTTAAAAAGCAGTGGCTCTCTCAAGAGGTGAGTAAGGGAGATTCTTAAGCTCTCTTTTTAAAAGGAAAAAAAACGTGAAATGCCTTCAGAAAAAAGAACATAGAAAAGATTTGAATTCTTCAAGGAAACTTTTGAGCTATGTCTTTTTAATATAGCTGCTATCAGTTTAAAATAAATTTGATCATACATAAATTCTTGTCACGATAAAGGTATAAGACATTTTAGCTTTGTGGATTAGGAAATTAAATATATATTTAAGGTTTGGTTGTTGTGGGACTTCGTTTTGTTTGTGGTGATTCTGGTATGCGAATGTTGGTTTTATTTTGTTTGGTTCTTGTTACATTTGGAATTGTTTGTTCGATTATTTTTCAGGATTATGAAGCTGGATGGTTCCATACACATTTAGTTCATGTTTGTTTGTTTATTTGAAACATAGCTTTGGTTAGACAACTTCCAAACTATATCATTATAATTGAGATAAACACTTAAATGTAGATTGGGTGATCCAGAGCAGTAAGAAAGAAAGAGATGGCGTTTTCAGTAAACTTGCAATTGAAATAAAATCTTTAACAATTTTGATTACCAAAAGTTGACTATATTAGTCTCTCTCCCCCAACCTGATCTTATTTCAAGTCCAAAAATAAATGATAGATAGATAGATAGATAGATAGATAGATAGATAGATAGATAGATAGATAGATAGATAGATACTGTAGATAGATAGATAGAATGTAAAATGTCATTTCTGTATTCTTAAAATACTGTTAAATACTGAAATACTGTGAAAGCAAATCATGTTGACCTGAAGATTTTTGTCCAAATCCAAAGTGCTAACAATCTTGTATCTTATTTTTCTCTCTCTTTCTCCCCAGAACCAGCAGACAGTTTAGATCCCCAACCCACAGGAATGAATGAAAATGCAACCTCTTTGGCTCAAAGCAGCAGTAGCAACAGTGCTGCCAGTTGCAATAATTCTTCAGCCATCCCCCAGCCCAATTCTGCAGTTAAACCTTGGCGCAGCAAATCATTAAGTGCTAAGCACACAATCACAACATCCACATTAACTGTAAAACAGCAGGTTCAGGAATCTCCCAAACCCGTCCCAGAGATGGTCAAAACTACTCCCAACGGTCAGAAATCAATGCTGGAGAAGTTGAAACTCTTCAATACAAAAGGGGGTTCCAAAGCAGTAGGGTCACCTCTTGAATGTCCGGGGTCTCGGGACACTAGTTGTGAAAGATTAGAGGGCCTCTCAAACTTTGAAGAAAGTGAGGAGATGGAGGCTGTAAATCGGAACTTAAACACCCCAGGACCCACATCAAATAGTCCCAAAATTGCACTTAAGGGAATTGCACAACGGACATTTAGTCGGGCTCTGACCAATAAAAAGAGTTCCCCAAAGGGCAATGAAAAAGAAAAAGAGAAACAGAAAGAAAAAGAAAAGGAGAAGGAGAAGGAAAAAGAAAAGGAAAAGGAGAAAGAAAAGGAAAAAAACAAAGATGTGGCCAAGAGAACTTCCGTGATAGAAAAAGCTGACATGAAAGAAGAGCTGAAGGAAGAACAGGTCCCTCCTGCTGTAAACGAAATGCCAAAAAAATCCTCCAAGATTGCAAGCTTTATCCCAAAAGGAGGAAAGCTCAATAGTGCCAAGAAAGAAGCAGCTGCCCCTTCACATAGTGGAATACCAAAACCAGGGATGAAAAACACCACAGGGAAATCCTCAAGTGCCCCAAGTTGTTCTGCAAAGGAAGGTGAGAGAAGCCGAAGCGCAAAGCCGGCTTCTAGCCTCTCCCATCCAAAAACACAGCTGGATTGCAAGAACTCAAGTTCCACGTCAAGCTTAGCCTCCACTGATGGGAGAGGAATGGGAGGGTGGTCAGCTTTAACTTCCAGCAGCAGCAGCCATGCTGTCAATGGGCCAACTAATAGTACCACCCAGACAACAGGAAGCAATACTGTGAGTGTTCAGCTACCTCATCCGCAACAGCAATACAGCCATCCAAATACCGCCACAGTAGCTCCATTCATGTACAGGTAAGGGGCACCTTTTAATCATGACTTGTCATATGGCTTTCTTGAAGGAGGAAGACAACTATAGTAACTGCTGACTTGCTTGGTGCTATTTATTTTAAACAGACATGGGCCACAGTGCATATCCTGAGGTCATGGGAATGCAGGTAGTCCTTGGAAGGTTGGCCAATTGCAGCTCCATCTAATTTTAGCCTTTTTACCTTGTTCTAGCTCTGCTACTTTTTTGTAATGTGACCTTGGCATAAGAGTTAACGGTTATGTGTAGCTTTTGACTTGGGAAAATATGGCACCATTTGGCTAAGGGCAATGTACTATTACATACAAGAAAAGTTTCCTTCCTCTCATGCTCCTCCTCTTTTTCTTGAAGAAAAAGTGATAGGTAAGTAAGGAGAAAATTCATTATGACGTAAACAATAATTTTATAGTATCAAATCATAGTTTTGTTACCTTTGTGCCAAAACCTAATGGCATTGAATTGCTTTGGGTTCAGAATTAAAAATTATTCTCTGTAGTTATATGGTATCTACAGAAATATTCTGGGTTGATACATTGGTTAAAAGTAGATGCCAGCTCCTCTGGTTTCATTGACATAATTCGAGAGTAATCAACTAATCAGTTAATTGCTACATTCCAGCATCAACCAAAGCCATAACCTGGACAATATTTTTGGAGACTGAAAAACTGAATTCAGTCTTGTCTGATGTGCCTAAGACATTATGTGATTATAGATATATTTTGGTAGAAAAAAAATTGAGAGCAAAAATGTTCAAGAAGAAAGTCAAAAAGGTGAAATATGAATTAATACAATGGATTATATGATTAAATAAAAATATTATACCTATGGCATGCCAGCTCCTCCTAAGAAGAGCTTAATTTTCAACAGACTAGTTTTTATCTAACACCATTCCTCTCACTCCAAATATTTTATTAGCCCAATTTCATCTGTCATTAACAGCCATTACATCAGTCCATAGATAAAGAGGGAGGGGAGACTAGACTAGACTAGAATCAAATTGAATCTGGAAGGGACCTTGGAGGTTTTCTAGTCCAGCCCCCTGCTCAAGCAGGAGACCTTATTATACTATTTGAATAGAACAGAACAGAGCAGGAATACATCCATAGTCTTCTTTCACATGTTCAGTCAAAATGGTATTGAAATAGAAGATGAAAAGCCATGTAATTCTGTTTCCTATGCAAGTGGCCTGCAGTAGCATTGGTCTTTGTCTATACTTTTTTTTTAACGAATGCATTGAGGCTTTCTATTTATGTGAAGCAATGGTGTTTGTTGGTCCAAACTAACATTGTGAGGGGGGAAAGTGCTCCAGTATACTATTGAAATGCTACCCAAAGGAATATAAAATCCAGCATACAGGTGTGAACATTGGAAATTCATATTCCATTTTGTTTGTTTATAATGCCAGTGGATACAGAGGTATAAATCAGTGAAAAGGCAGTCACCACCAGTATTCAATATTTCTTATCCTACTCCATTTCAACTAATTCCTCAAAGAATCATTAGAAAAATTAATTAGAAAATTCAGTCTATATTGGCCATTTGCAAAGGCTTATCATATCTTTGTTGCTGGATTTTATATAATTTGCATAAAATGTTTTCCTTCTTTAATAGCTATGATAGAAATAAGTAGATAAAGAATAGCCGGCATGAATAATTCATATCCCATTGAACTCTCTTGCCCTCTGTTGGATGATGGCCACCAGTGTAGACTATTGATTTGATTGGAAACTTAATTTAGGACAGAAGTTATTTTAAATGATGGCAGAAGACCTTTTGTCAGCAGAAATTTCATATTTTTTACAGTTCAGTGCCTGTTTCCATTTCTAAGACATAGCACAATATGGGACTAATAAATTACTGTATGTACAGTCAGCATGCTAGTGTATCCTGTGGGAAAGACACAATACTATACTGGAAAGCATTGTTATATTGACACCAGACTTCTTTTTGTCCAATGAATGAATGAATGAATGAATGAATGAATGGTGTTTCCTTTTGTCTTTACCTCTATTTTGTACTTCAGATCCCAGACAGACAATGAGGGAAACATAACAGCAGAGTCCAGTATTGGAGGAGGAAGCACAAACATGGAATCTGCTCCCTGCACAAAAACTGGACAACCTATTTTAGAAGATCTTTCTGGTAAGAGATAGGATGCGTTGAGTGTATTGGCTCTCCGAATCAGAGGACTTAAAAAATATGCTTTTCCAGAAGGTTTTATTTGTTATTTAGGCTGTTGCTTTCATAAGAGTGAGGAGAGCATGCATATTTATTCCTAGTATTTCATCTTTACTGAGTTTTTCAGTATCTTGATTGCAGAAGTAGCTAATCTCAGGTTCTTATTCAAGAAAGTCAAAAGAGGAAACACTGTTTTGTGAATACAGTTAGGGCATTATGTAAATCCTTACCAATGAGCTTTTTTTAAAAAAACTTTATATCTAACTTAGTGAAAATGCCCACTTGTACTTCTTTTAAATGTTAATTCTGCCTTAAATAACTATTGCGGAGTTAATATAAAATGGCCAGAATGCTTCATTTAATTATTTAAAAAATAACCCCCCCCACACAAAACTGTGAATCTGAAGTATTGTTCTAGACCAAGGGTCCCCAACTCCCAGGTTGCAGCCATCATGGCCTACTCTGAATTGGGCTGTGTGAGTGGCTGGCCAGAGCATGCGCACAGTTCAACCTCCATATGCGGCGGGCCGGTGGGCAGTCATGCACAAGTGTGCCAATGCACCACATATTCCAGCCTGCTGCTTGTGCAAGGACTATGTGCATGCATGTGCTGGCCCACTACTCACACAAGGGCTGCATGCATATGCTTGCATGGGCCCACCATTCGCACAAGGGCTGCGTATGTGCGTGCGACTTCCCACGAGCCCACCAGTTGCACAAGGGCTGCGTATGTGCATGACTCACACAAGGGCTGCATGTGCACACACAGGCCCATTGCTCACGGGGCCTAGTTCCCCTCTCCCTCCCCCAGCTGAGCCACCAATCTGCAAATGTTGGGGACCGCTGCTCTAGACGTTGTCTGAACTCCTAATATTTAAGTAAAGTGTTTTGATACTTGAAATATCAATTGTATGTTCAAAGACCTAATACTATGAAGGATTCTTAAAATGAGTGTATCTATGTATGTTATATTGAGACTAGATAATTATAAACATATAGGAGGAGTACGGTGGCTCACGAAGTTAGAATGCTGGGCTACCAATTTCAGGCTTGTGTTCAAGGCCCATTGCTGCTGCAGGGCGAGGTGACCTCCCATCACACACACTCCAGCTCCTGCTGACTGAGCAGTTTGAAAGCAGGTGACCGCAAGTAGATTAATGGGTACCACTT
Source organism: Pseudoxyrhopus heterurus (assembly GCA_032468235.1). Taxonomy (NCBI): domain Eukaryota; kingdom Metazoa; phylum Chordata; class Lepidosauria; order Squamata; genus Pseudoxyrhopus; species Pseudoxyrhopus heterurus. The sequence continues at coordinate 380,468 of JANHJO010006312.1, read as the reverse complement.
CGGTGGGCAACTACACAGGGAAATGAATGGAACCCTCAATTGGGTGTTCCCCAGGCAATGGTGATATCACTGGCAAATCCTTTCTGGGGGGGGAAAAACCCTATAAACATTGCAGTCAAAATAGAAGTATTCCAAATTTTGTGTATATCTAAAAATGGAAATACAATGCTAACTACTACTATTATTTCAGTAAAGTTATGCTGAAAAAACCACCTATGATGGCAATAGTTTCTAGATAAGACTTGAAATGCCTAAATAGCCTAAAATTACTGAAGCTCTAAGCCATATATTCTTACTAGGCTGCAATGTGAAATATGTTTAAGCTTTAAGTGCCTTGTGTAAAAGCAGGATTTTATCTATACACCTCTAAACTCTTTTAAGTATCTTCAGCTCAACCTCCTTTAGAGAATACATTTTGCAATGCTTTATCAAGAATTTAAAAGCAGTTAACGGTACCCTCTGAATCTGAAGTCAGCTAAATACATGGAAAGGCAGTAATTATTCAACATGCTCTTTATCAGAGTTGGTGTTGAGCATTTTCCAGAAGTTTATTTTGTTATTTAGGCTGGAGAATTGTTCTCTTGATTTCATATGGTATTCATTTGATTATTCTTGTCTTTCAAAAAACTAGTTTTCTGTGTTTGGATAATTAGGTTGGTCTATCTTTAAGAGACTGGATGGTATTTAGAAGTTACACAGATTTTGGGAAGTTTCCAACAGTTTCTGTTCTCACAATTAATCCTTCATCCACTAAGTTACTCACCCCAGTGTTCAGTTTTTGTATAGTTGCACCTAATTTATCATCCACCCAGGTTATGAATGTACAAAAGACTAGTAAAGATTTTAAAATACTACAGATTACTATTTAGCCATATGTGAACTGTGAACAATATTTTCATGAAGAGAAGTGGCTAGTGCTATTCAGCGGGTTTCTAAATAGGTTTTTAATAAAACGTACAGTACGGGTATAGAAGAAGCAGTTAAAGATAACAAATGGGATTTGGTATTTCTACAGCTGACCCAAGCTCTATCATTTCAGCCCAGAGATACATTTGACAAATTCAGTTATATCATCATTCCCTGGGAATTTTAGAAGTTGCTGTTTCAACATATCTAAAGGGCAATAGATTGAGAAGGCTGAATTAGGCGGACCTAAGTTAACACGATGGGGTGGTCACTGACCTGGAGCCAGACATCCTGGAATGTGAAGTCAAATGGGCCTTAGGAAGTCTGAGCAACAACAAAGCTAG
>JANHJO010006312.1:361185-376539 GCA_032468235.1 Pseudoxyrhopus heterurus | reverse complement strand
TAGAGGACAGGAAGGCCTGGAGGAATGTTGTCCATGGGGTCGCGATGGGTCGGACACGACTTCGCAACTAACAACAAAAAGAAAAGTATTTTTTGAGTTGGAAATGTGAAACGTGTATGTATGTGGACATGTGCATATTCTGCTGATAAACTCTAATTACTTCTTATCTAAAAATTGCATTTTTCCATAGCGGAAGATCCAGAAACGCGCAGGTTACGAACTGTCAAGAATATAGCTGACCTTCGGCAAAACTTAGAAGAGACCATGTCTAGTTTACGAGGAACTCAGGTGTCCCATAGGTAAGAGACACGTTAATTATTTCTTTGCAAGAAATAGAACTCCACTGCCCATTCTTTACTCTCTTTCTATTTCTGAAAGATTATTATGAATGACTAATGGCAAAGATTAATTTGACTATACACTGCACTTCATTATTTTTGTTTTACATGAAAAACTAGAATCTGTACCATATTAGGACATAACTGAGATTAATGAAGAGTAAGTTTAGGAAGTGGAAGAAACCATTTTAGAGAGGGCTGTATATAAAGGCTGAGTCTTTGAAAAATATTAGTTAAATATTTTTAGGTGATGTTTGAATAGAAAGGTGCAAAGGTTACTTTTTAAAAAGTTACCTAGGTTTACTTTTGAAAGTCTTTTAACATATTTTAACCAGATCTACATTATTGTGTTTAAACAAGCGGCTGAACTGCATTTGACCTGTTTGATAAGGCACATAGCTTGAATTCCTACCTGGCCTTTTGATAAACAAAGCTTTTTAATTCTATTAATGAGGTATGCATGGTCATATTTTTAAAGCAGTGAAAAAGATTCACTAGTAATATTTCAAACAGAAATCAGAATTGTCTGTTGTTGCATTATAGCACATAATAAAATTGCCAATTTAGGCAATCAGCTAAATGCTTGGAAAGAAACCACATCAAAGAAGCCGTATGATTCAACTGTGGAGTTTTACTTACCCAGACACACATATTTCATCCAAGCCCTCCTAGTTTTTAAATAATACAATCAAAATTCCAAAAAATACAACAAACAGAAGACAAAATATGAAAAAGCCATCAGTAACGTAATACAACTAAAAAGTCCTTAAATCCCACCTAAAACTTGAAAGCTCAAAGCCAAATAGTTTTCTTAGAAGTAATTTTTCCAAAGATACTTTCTGCCCTAACTATATATATATAAAAAAGACGCTTTAGATTTTATACCCAGCCTAAAACAAATTCATGTTGGAAAGGCTCGCTAACAAGTCCAGTTTGATAGGTTTATTCATTAAAGTTCCATATCCATTTATTGTTTTAGAGGAAATTTCAGCACTATTACAATTCATTGGGAAATAATGCAATTATTAACAATAAATAATTATGGTTGACATCTTCAACCAAAGCTCTCCTCAAGGAAGCACCATAACACAATTGCATCTAAGATGTAAAGTGTATTAAATGGACTTCTATAGGTTGCTTTGACCAAATGTGTTGCCTTCTGTAGCCAAAAGTTAATGTTCCTCTGCCTCATAGTTTTTTTACTAAGATTAAAAAAAGCTTTTCTTGTTTTTCCCAAATATGTATTATTTAAAATATTTAAATAAAATATTTCTAACATTTGCCGTAAACATTTGTTGAAATGTATTACATCTTGAATCTTTTCCTATTTTAAGCACCTTGGAGACCACCTTTGATACTAATGTCACCACTGAAATAAGCGGACGCAGCATCCTCAGTTTGACTGGTAGGCCAACACCTTTATCTTGGAGACTTGGGCAGTCCAGTCCCCGCCTCCAGGCAGGTGATGCTCCATCGGTGGGTAATGGGTATCCTCCAAGGGCCAACGCCAGCCGATTCATCAATGCAGAACCAGGACGTTACATGTATTCAGCACCATTGAGAAGACAGCCAACATCTCGGGACAATAATGTTTGCCATGTGGATATCACCGACAAAGGAAATGATGAAGTAGATCTTGAAGGAATCAACATGGATGCTACAGGTTATATGAGTGATGGAGATGTCCTTGGGAAAAATATAAGGACTGATGATATTACAAGCGGGTGAGTACAATGAAATCTGTTTGTTACTTAAAAAACATTTATTGATAGTATCTGATTGAGCAATATGATTGTGAAACCACTTGAAGTAATGGGCTCTCTTTCTGTACACATTTTCAAATAGAATCTAGACAGCCATTTGTTGTGGGTGCTTCAGAAAATAGATAGTTTTAAACTAAGATAGGTAAATTGCCTTTGAAATTGCTACCTAATTCATTGAAAATTTTGCTTAGAATGGGGTTTAATAAAAGAAAATATATCAAGAACTTAGGTATCTATAGCCTTTGCCAAAGATCTCTAAACTGGTTAATTGAATGATGTTATGCTGAGCTGCCTAAATTCTCAAGCTTATGTCTCTTCCACGTGGAGAAATGCCGTACACACCATTCCTGTATATGTTGTCAAACTGCAGCACAGTACTAAAGTGCAGATTTCTACAAAGTTCTTAGGACATACCTTTCCTACTATCACTCTTAGTTCTCCAAGATCCGCTCTACACAAATAAGCATGCAGTCTGATTCAGCCTATTCTATTTGCATACATATAGAATGGAGTTTAACTCAAGGGACTGTGTAACTCAATGATAGAATATAGTTTTCTAGGTACAATGTCCCACCTTCAACCTTTGTAGGTTGAATCACTAGCTCCTCAATTGGTTCATGCCTCCTCTGCACTAGTATACATAAATATTGAGCTTGCACTTCCAAGAGGTCAGCTAAACATTTTCCTTGTCCAACTAATGTCGGTCTGCAATTCAGTTGCTTGCTGGATTCTTGTAGGAGACATGTTGGAGAAAGTTTTGAACCCAACTGCAGAGACATGTAGGAGTTGGCATAGGCCTCTCCACTCACCATGCTCCTGAATAAAACTATTCACATGAGGAACATGACATATAACAAAGAATTGCTTTGCTTATTGTCTAGTATCTGGATATACTTTTAAAAAGTATTTTGTTTCTTACAAACTATGGAATCCAGAGTGCATTTGCTTTCCAAATTGTGTGTATCTCCTAAACATACTCCATTACAAGTATTAGAAATATCAAGAAAGATGCATGTAAATAGAACAAATTAATGATTTGTTTGAGCAGCAATGTTGAAGAAAACCAAATCTTGAGATCTGTGGCATGAACTACCAAAAATATCCCACTAAAAATGGACCATTTTAAAAATTTCTGGGTTTTCCCCCCCAGAAGTACAGATACTTTGCTTCTCATTGTATTCTTTTTTTACATTTTTTACACTCATTCTGTTTATTTTTACACTGATAAAATTATCACACAGACATCGGTTTTGTACAAAATAATACAATGTAACCTTGTAAGTCATTGTCAGAATAGGAATGAATGAATTATATTTTATTGTTGGCTATCTTTTATATAGCAGGATAACCTTGCCTATGGTTTGTCTTTCTTTTTTCTAATTTTTATATAAATTTTTATTTGTTTATAGCTCCATCTAGCGGCGAACAATTTCCTTAGTAAATCTCCATCTTAAGTTGAATCCAATGGAAGTTTCCTTCCATTGAACTGTTATTGTAAGGCAGAAGGGGAAATTCTATCTTTGAGTTACATGTAAAAATTAAAATAATCAGGAAGAGAAGGTTGCTTCTGACATTTACAATGGCTGAACTCTTCTTAACTGATAAACAGTATTTATAAACTAAATACTGATAAACAAGATTTATAACTAAATCTGTTCTTTAATAACTGAATTCCAGCTAGTACCCCACATTTATTTAGTAGGAACTATAAGCATTGTGCTAGATAGAAGTAACATCCAATGCTTGACATATTTGAACATTAGAATAGGCCTATTAGATGACACTGATGCCCATCTTGGTCCAGCATTTTGCTTGTCACTGTGCCCAACCACAGGATAGATGGAAATGCTATTCTGGATACAATAGAAGATATAGCTTTCATCAGTTATCCCATGTATACAAATAGTCCTTGACTTACAACCATAATGGAGCCTGCGCATTATGGTCATAAGTCATGGCAATCGTAAAGGACGTCACTCACACAAGCTGCTGTGGTCATAAAGTGAATGCCATGATCATAAAGTGAACCCATTGTTTGCTATGGGCCAGTTTTGCCAAAACCAGAAATAAATGTCTGTTTTTGGCAAAACCATAATAAAATGCGGTCACCTGACCATGGGATGATTAACCAGCCAGAAATGTGAGTCTGTTGCTGAGTGACCAACATGCAGTCTCATCGCGGTGGTGAAGGAGGCATTAGAATTTCAGAACCAGGTTATAAGTACCCCTGGGGAAGGCCACTGTAACTTTAAACAGCCACTAAGCAATTAGTCATAAGTTAAAGACTTCCCATATATAAAAGTGATTGAGATATTAAGTATTAGCCTATAAATTTCTCAGAAACTTCCCAGGGATCAAACTAAAGGATTCATCCTAGTTTTGTAACTTTCTGGGAGTTGAAATTCACATATTTAGCTGACTGGGAAAGCGGGTCTAGGAAATAGGACGCTCATTGCCATTCATTCTGTTTCTCTGGCTCAACTGATAATTTACCTTAGAAAGATACAGGTTCTTTATTACTGGCAAGTCTTTTCTGACTGTCAGGTGAATTGCTGAATGTGAGGTTGTTGGAGTCTGAGAATAAGTAAATGTCATAGTCTGCTTAGAAACATTGGAATAGAAGTTCCAGGGAAACTAAATTCCGTAAAGTTCATTTTGGATTGTATAGGCTAATATTAATGCTTGCCCAAAGGAAGTCAGCATTCCACTACCACCCTTATAAAGTCAGCTTTGGCTGAGCTTTCAAAATGTAATGTGGGACATAAACTGTTTTTCCTCCAGGGAAAGGGAGTTAACACACTAAACAATGCAATCACCTAATTATACTGGACTAGTGTCTACACAGTTACAAACAGATGTTTTTGTAACATCACTTTTATAATTCATGCCTTCCAGATGTCCATAATGTAGAACAAGAGAAAATGAGGAAGCCATATTTCTTACTGTGGTGGAATTAATTTGGGTAGCACTTGTCTTTCAATTAAATGTATTTTGCGAAACATCTAGGAGTGTGTAAGCTGTGTGGGATTTTTTTTTTTTTTTTTGCAGCAAATGCATTTGCAAAATATCTAACATGTCATTCTTGAAGAGAAGAAGTAGAAGAAATTATCCTTCCTGGAAAGATGCGTAGCATTCTTCTATTTTGAAGTATGTCTACCAAAAAGATTTAGTAGTGAGCAGCCCTACAGTATTTGGGGAACAAAGGACTCTCGTCCTGTTTTTTTTTTTTTTGTAGCCTTCAGTAGTTCCCGGCTTTACACAATCAACATTCAGCAGTTTACACTTTTCAAAATAATGAAAAGCAAATCACCTGACCCTCACCTTTTTAAAAAGTAGGGAAGAAATCAGGAGTAAGAAAGCCAGGACATAATTGGTAACATGATACAGGACCTTGTTTAGATACAGAACAAGTTTTATCTATTCAGTATAAAAACACATCTTCTCCAAACACACACCATTTGTCTCCATTTGGTTCGAAATTTACAGTATTCCTTCTGTACCCAATGTACATGATTAAAGAACGCTGTACCACAACGTGTAGTGTAGATCTCTTCATTGAAAAAATAGCATTGACGTGACAACTATTACATTATTTGAAAGAAAGAAAAGTGTTAACAACTTCATCTATTAAGGGAACTAATATTCCTTGTCTGACCTCCATCTCATTTTTCTAAGCTGGGAAAATGTGTGGTTATCATTTGTTAGAAATCTCGTGAGAAAAGTGGATGAAGCAAGAACCACAATAAATCAAAAGCGTAGAAGAAGCTACACCCTAGCCTAGGAGAATTTGCAGAAATATTTTATATTTCTTTAAAGAGAAGAACAAAAATTACACAAGTTTTTTTTCCAGGCTAATTAACATTGATTTTTGAATATGTACTTTGACATGAGCAATTAAAAAAATGAAGGGAAGTACTGTTATGGAAACTGCTCAGGACAATCCTTTGCTATGTCTTATTTTTCAGAATATGTTTTTCAGCATGAATGCCCTTTGTGAAACTGATTTGTGTTCCACTGTCATTTTCTAAGTGGTAAATCTCTTATATTTTTACTGGCAATTAGATAGGAGAGAGTGCCAAAATATTTGTTACAGCCACAACAAATCCAGTGGCCAAGAAAAATTGTTACACCTCCCCCATCTGTGTTGGGTCATGGGAAATGTTGTAGAGACTTCATTTCCAGGTCTATCCAAGCCAAATTCTGGCAGGCAGCCTTGTAGGGTATCTTGAGGTTAGAAAAAAAAATTTCCCGGCTTGTCACTATCTGAAAATATCTATGACCTTGCTTGTCCTGAAAAATGTAAGAGGCTTAGGTGCTTGTCCTGAAATCAATTAACTCAGCATAGAAAGTTGTCTTATCATGGATACTGAAGATCAACACAATCAGCCTACATAGAGATTATAAAAATGTTTCTGTAGCTCAGTCTTCCCTTTTGGACTGAGATAAATTCAACTATCACAATTAATTGCATGTGAATGTAGATTGGGATGCATACACACAAACAAACGTGATCTCCTTACCTAGAAGTACAACGTGTTGGCAGAGAAGGGTGTTTCCCTTCTGGTTCTTTTGTCAGTACAGTACAAGGAAGGTTCACCTTTCTTGGTAGTTCACATAATAGTTGCAAAACAACATGGAATGTGAGATGGCCCATTCTTCATTTACAATTCCTTTCACCTTAACAGTTAATTGCCAGGCTATTCATCCTCACACTGAGGCAAACTGTTTAATGAAAAGCTAAGTATAATCATGGGTTGAACTGCCTGTAAAATATAAGAGTGGTTGCCCTATCCAAATAATATCAAATTCTGTCCATAGATTCTAGAGATTACTTATGATTTTAAACTCCACCTAGATCCCTAGAATCCAATTCACAGTGCCAAAAATTATCCCCAGATTTCAATAATAAAAATGCCGCTTTTGGATATTGCTGTTCTCCTTTTGAATTTTTTTTAATAATGATCAAAATAGGGATGTTAATTCGTTTGTAAATTTTTGAATCTGCTTTTTATAATGTCTCAGCAGGTGGCAGCATCTCACTAATGTTGTCTGGCTTAAAACCTAAGAGGATCAGGCCTAGTTATCAGTTTAATGGAAGTATGGCCTAGTTATCAGGGAATATAGACTTGACTAGGAAGACAACAATACACTATGGCCAAGAAAATTGCAGTTTGTCCATGTAGTCATCTGGTGCTGATCTTATTACTTGGCAACATATTACTTTGTTTTTTTCATAATAATGTACACATTCAAAAACATCATCAAGGCTTTATGCTCCCTTTATCATTCTGATGCTCTTCTCATTTCTTCTTAAAGCTACCAGAACTGTTCTGAAAGGTTGGAGCACATTTTGGTTACCTTGGTCAATCAGCACCAATCCAACATACAGCCCTTACAACATGAAAAAGTTAAGGGTGAATATACAATCTCTCTAGCAGCAGGATCAGACAACTGTATCCATTCCTCTTAGATTCTAGAGGATGCACCTATATAAATAGAGGTAGTCCTTGGGTTATGACTGTAGTTGGGACTGGGCTTGCCGTCATTAAGCAATGCACTTGTAACGTGGGATGTCACTTGACCACATTGTTTAGCTATGACAGTCCCTGCTGCCATCATCACAGTATTGTGCCAGTCATTAAATAGAAAGAGGTTGGAGTCCCAGATAAGGAGTGCTGGGGTGTGGAAGCATTATGGGGAGAGGTGGAAATACTGCAGGTGTGCACTAGCGTGTGTGTGCAGGCCAGTGGGGGCCATAGGTGGTTGTTACAAAGCATAGGCAAGCCAGTAAACCTCATGGCAGGTGCCAAGGAATGAGGGTAGGTGGCAAGGGTCACTGGCAGGGGATTTGCTGCAGGTGGGTGCATGCTAGAGTGTGCAGGTGGGTGGGGAATGCTACAGAGTGTGAGATCACTGGAAACGCATAGTCTGTAGTGGGGCTCCTCAACTGAGAAATGGGTTCAGTTTTTTTCTCCAACTTTGTCATTGACTGGTCTCAGATGGTATATTTTTAAACGCTCACTTTCTTAATTCAGTCTCAACATGTGATGTCATTTAATAGTCTGCTTCCTATTGTTTTCACTTACAAGTATCTGTCAGTTTAGATTTTTAGAAAAACGCTATAGACTTTGCATGACTGTTTAAGATAGGTTTGTTTTGTTTTTTGAAGAACCTCAGAATTCTGGTTTAAGAATTGCAGGTGCAAACTTCTGGATAGCCTAGAACTTACATTTTCTCATTCATTTTGTGGTGCATTATTCTTTCTTCAGTCAGAAAAAGGATGAAGCCTGTCAATGGACAAACGTCATTGAACTTAGTCATCAGTTAAAAGCTGGTTACAAATTAGAAGATAAGACATTAGCAAGGCTAGTGGAACAAGATAAAGCATGGATTTCTTTGAGTGTTGTGTAACATGACAAGATACTGATGTGTATTTAGTGCCTCCATTGATTATTGCTGTGTGTAAATTTTGTCTGGAAACCATCAGTGTACATTTTTATTCTTCTTTTGGTTGGGGTGAAAATTTGTGCATCAATATCTATGCATTTGATCATCATTCTATAAAATTGTTACCTGGGATTTTAAAAAGAGTGATTTTTTAAAAAGTGGTTAATAGAGCAAGTTTGGTCTCGTGGTTAAGGCACCAGGCTAGAAAGCAGGAGACAATAAGTTCAAGCAACGCCTCAGCCATAAAAGCCAGACTCTGGACCAATAACTTTATCTCAGTCCAGCCTACCTCACAGGGTTGTGGGAAGAATAGGAGGAGGAAGGTATGTTGGAGATGTTTGCTGCCTTGAGTTATCTGTAAAAATAATAAAGGCAGGATACAAATAAATAAATGAATAAAAATATTAACAGTAATTCAGGTACGTATCATAATCACCTGGTATTTAATTGTGGCATAATACTATCTTAGTAGTAGTAGTATATGTATTTTAAAAATAATCTTGTACATTCCTAAATATTTTGGATGATCCCAGGACTGTACAATCTATCCATCACATATCAGATTTGTCCACTAGAGGGAAATGTGATCAAGAGCTCCTAAGTCAATAAAATTTGGCAGAATGTATGCCTTATTAGATTCAGCATTTCCATTTTGATTTTTCAGTGCAATAACACTAGTGCTGTTTCTTCAATCTGTTTCCTTCTTGAGAAAGTAAAGCCAGGCTGCTTATTTCCTTTTTAGCATATCCAAGATTGTTCTTTAGCCATGAGTATGTGGCAATACCTTTCCCTCTAGATTTACCCAAGGTCACTGCAAGTTTATTTGCCCCCAGTCATTCAAAAGATGGATGGGTGGAAATAGTTTCAGTTCTGTTCATTTTACATTTCAAACAATCTGCAAGATAGTGGATGTGAAACTAGAACACTGGCTCTGAACAAATTTCAGGGGTTTTTCCTCCTGTAATCTTCCCATGTGCATCTTTTAAAAGAAGAGAGGAGCACATTTTTTGAAGAGCTTTAATATTATAAACGTTAGCATTCTTTTCTTTCCTAACTATCCCCTTGTCTGTCTTAACTGCACTGGTTGTTCTGAAATTTAATGAACATTTTATTTCTGCCATAAATTCTATGTTCTTCACGTTGCTATATTTTTATTTACTTTCTATTAGATGTTAAGTAGAAACCACAAGTGACATACCGCACTTATGGATAATACAAAAAAATAAGTACCACGTGGATTTTGGATATGCGGCTTAGCTACTTGCAAGTTTGATTGAAGCTTTAATCTAAGCAATATATCCTTGCAAACTGCTAGCTTAAATTACTGATTAAATGTAGAAATTGTTCTTGCTTTAGACAAAGTTATTGTAGTAGCTTCTATCACTTTTTAGCATTCAGTGAAAGAAGAAGTCTCACTTCAATATTTAGGTTGAGGTCATACATTATGCTAAGTCCTATACTGCATTCTGGTTTGTTAAACAAACTATAATGTATGAGTTCACACAACATATTGTAAATCATAAAGTTTGGTTCTGTGGTTCAGAATGATTATGTTTATATGTCAAACCATATAAAGCAAACCACATTTTTAATTTGCATTTTATAAATCCAGACTGTATTTCTTAATTACATTTCTTAACAGTTTTACTTTTAAGCTAACTATCTCTAATGTAATTTTAATGCATCAATAAAAGCTGGGTCCAAAATGCTATGGTTTTCAACATGCAGCTTCTATTAAAAACATTGTTAAAGCGGGTACCAAAATAAGATCATCTTAGGTTCTTATACAGAATTCTTGTGATAAATGAACTGTGGAAGCATAATTACATCCCTATCACCTTGATTTCAGAGTACTGTTCCTGATCACCAAGATAACCTTGATCACTAATTAACCCTGAGATATCCTACACACATTGGAGTCATTTCCCCATTTTGAGAGGCTATGTGTCTAAGGGAAATGTGTACTACAATCACGTGAAAGCCCAACCTCATAACTGGGACAGAAATCAATTAAGTATAATTGATCTTGCTAATATTAAACTCACAGTCACCGGTGCTTAGTCACCTCCAGTTTGGACTACTGTAATGCAGCATACTGTAAAATGGGGATTCCCTTGGAGAGTATCAAGAAGTTTCAACTGGTAAGAATGCAGTGGCATAGATGTATTAAAATAGCACATATCACACCTCTGTTCTATAAGCAACATTGGTTACCAGTTTGTTTCTAGGTCCAATTTAAGTGCTGGTTTTAACCTTTAAAGCTTTTTCTTGGCCTGGGACCATGTCACCTAAGGACTGCCTTTTCTCGACTATATCTGCCCATCCCACTAGATCGGGCAGAGGAGACATGCTATGATTCCCATTGGCCAAGAATTAAATGTGATGTCTCCCAAGAGGTAGGTGTCAAGCACCAGGGAAATCAGGAAGTCCAGGAAGTTCAAATGGGTATAAAGATTTATTGCAAGCTTAAGCTCTCTACAAGAATCTGAACTACTAAGGGTCCAAGCAAATTGGCAGTAGATAAGAAAAAAAAGAATTCAAAGTGAGTTGGACTTAGATCTCTTGTGGGCATGAAGGGACTCATGATTCATGATGCATTTGACCTATCCCTTGTGCTCAGCCTTGTCATCTCCTACAGTAGGTCATCGGTACCATAGCATCTGCCTTATGGAACATTCTCCTCCCAGAAGTGAGGTTATCCCTATCCCTGCTAATGTTTCCATAAGTCCCTCGAGACCTGGCTATGTCATCTGGTCTGGGGGTCCCAGAGGACTTGTGACATTCTTAAATGGCTCCCTTATTGTGGTTAATATTTATTCTCTTCTGTGTGGGGGTTTTGTATATTTTAATGATTTTTATATTTATAAATAATATATAATATGAAATATAGTTTCTAATATTGATTGTTTTTATATATTGACTGCTTTTCTTAATTGTTGTACACTGCCCAGAGCCACTTCTTGTGAAATGGGCAGCCATATAAATTTCATAAATAAAATTGGGGGATTCAGCATGAATGTGGGCATGCTATTACATCTGTTGACGACTCTTTAAATCAAATGCATCTTTTCTAGGAAAAATTGTGGCTTCTTTAAGTTGTTGCTGAAAGGTAGGGTGTGTGACCTCCAAATCACATTTCCCCTCTCAAATCCAAATTGCTGCTAAGCTCTGTGCTTAATATTCATCCTTGCTCTTTCTTTGTCTTGATTCATAGAAGGAAAGTAATCCTATGTCACTTAGGATGCTTGCAAAGTAGACGTGTGGAATGCCTCTGGAATGTTTTCCAAGAGCTGGTTTTAAATGGGACTGCCCCACTGAAATATAAGAAACTTTTAGAACTTGTTATGTTCTCTTTATGTTTAGTGGCCCATTTTTGCTCATTCCTTTTGTCACAGGCTTTTCCCACTCCAAAACAAAGGCTGCTTTTGAAAATGTACATTCGAAAAAATATGTGGTGTTAAACATATTTAATATAACTACATGTTGGCTTTTTCAGGGTTTGATTGTACCGAACCCTGTAATTAGATGGGAAGTTGATATTTTGAGTTCGTGCATATCTTTTTAAAAATGTTACTTGGGTTAATTGAGTATTTTGGCTACATGACAACAAAATACAGCATAAGAGCTTATGACTGAGCTACACCCTGACTTGATTTCACTCATCTGTTCAAGTTTGTGCAGACTGAAACTTGAATTGACCCTAGCTAACTGGTTATTCATTTCTTTGTTTTCCCTTGAAAGGCAAGGCTTGTGGGCAGATTTTGCATTCCAGCCTTTGACCAGAAAGATCAAGTTGACAAGAGATGGTGGTCAGTTAAGTTTGATGAGTGGACAAAATAGGGGAATAAAAAGCATGGTTTGGCACTAATATTAATCTATGAGAAAGAAAAATGCAAATCTGCAGCAAACTAATGTTTCACTAGAAAAATTAAAGACCTTTGTTCTTATTTCTTAAACTGTGTTTTAATATGGTAATTCTTAAACTTTGATGCTTTAAGAGCCAGTATATATATTTTGATGTAAAGTTCCCACATGTTTTCCAAACTAAAATTCAGTAGTTTTGCACTCCAGTTGTGAAACCAACAGGTTTGACACATCAGTAACTAAAAGCTATGACCTAAAATAGCTCATCAAAGTCTACTTTAATTCTATTGAACCTATATGTTAGATCATGGACTATTTAACCTAGTGTTTTCTCACCATTTGGTTTTGGCCACTATGATTTGTGCTGTTAGAGTAAGTGCATTACAAGCTACCATAATTATCAAATCAGATCAGCCACGTCTTTGCCCACAATGCTGCTTCATATAGATCAGTGGTCCCCAACCTTTTGGGCACCAGGGACCAGTTCCGTGGAGAGAGGTTTATCCACAGACCAGAGGGGGTATAGTTTTGCATGCTACCTGCATCTTGCGGATGGGGCTTCGCTTGTTTGGCCCGGTTGCTGGCATGCCACAGACCAATGGAGACAGGGGTTGGGCACCCTTGATATAGATACTTCCATGTTGAGTGCTGTTCAACTCCAAGCATGGCAAAGTGCCAGAAACATGCCAGGTGCTGGCGCAAAGTGCCAACCGTCTGTTCAAAGACAGTATTAAAAAACAGAACTGGATGGCAAACATTTGTACATATGGTCACTTGGAGTCAAACCCAGCACGATATTCTGATATAAGATTGAGTAGTCTGCAGTTAGACAGTTAAGGTCTAACTGCAAATACTATCTCTTTGAAGAAGTCCATAGATAGTGCTATCTCACAGTGCTAACTACCACATTAAGAACATCAAAATTGTACTAGACAAGACCATATACTGCATTTTGTTTCCTTAATACTTAGTCCATAAGCAGGATGTTTGTGAAACACTGCAACCCCCAATGAATAATTTCAGAGAATACTGCTTCTAATACGGGAGGTAATATGTAGCCATCATGGCTAATATTTTCATATGTTCTCCTCCTTGTTAGGTACCAGACTTTCCAATGGCTTTTGCTTGAGTATGTTTTATGAACAGAAAATAAAGTCATTCAAGCTAATAGTTAAGCATTGGATTGCTACATTGTCCTTAGAAGTTGCAAGATATAAATAGAAATTGGGTAGTGGAGTTAATTTGCTTAATCCAAATTTCAACTATTCTGTCTTTGAATTTCTATTATAAGAAATTTAGTTACTATGACTTAAACTACCTATCACCAGTGGTGGGATTCAATTTTTTTTACTACCAGTTCTGTGGGCGTGGCTTAGTGGGTGTGGTTATGCGGTCGGCCAATCAGAGGTGGCATTTGCCGGTTCTCTGAATTATCGCTACCGGTTCTCCAGAACCTGTCGGAACTGGCTGAATAGCACCTATGCATATCACCTTTTTCAAGAGAACCATGCCAGCCATGGATTTATCAGAGATGTTCAAAGGTTTTTGGCATCAAGTGTTATTAAAAGCAACTTAGAGTACAACACAAAGCAATGTTAACAATCACTAGACGTTCAATCTTCTGGGAATGGTATTTTTATGTATAGAGTACACATAAAAGTAAAAAAAAAAAGGTGACTAATAATTTAGAAAGATTCTGTAGTGATTAAGGTACCAGGCTAGAAACTGGAAACTATGAGTTCTAGTCCTGCCTTACGTACAGACCCAGCTGGGTGACTTTGGGCCAGTCACTCTTACTCGGCCTAGAAGATGGCAATGGCAAACCACTTTTGAATTCTTGCCAAGAAAACTGCAGGGGTAATCAAAGAGGAATCGAAAGCTGTAACAACTGGGGGGAAAGTAATTTTTCACCCAATAGGCCACTATAGGATCCTGCACACATATACATAAGGCATTTAATCTCTAAAGACATGGCCTGATTCAGTCTAATTTCTGTTTTTATCTCTTTCCAAAAGAATTCTGTTCAAGTTCTCTTTTCCACTGAATAGTGACAATGAGAATAGTGTTTCTTACAAAGGAGGCTTGGGAGGTCAAAATGTTTGAGGCACTAGCAGTTGGCAGAATGGGACAAAATGTTGTTAGCAAGAGAATTCAGCAGTAGTTGGCCTTTGCTAATAAAATGGATCTGAAGTTAGGAGTGAGGCTTTGTTTTTTGTTTTTACCCTCCTTAGAGTTTTTTTTAAGTTTTATTTAAGAAATTATAGCTATATCTGTTGCTTTCAGCCATTTCAAATTTTAATCATCTTGAATAGCTGTAAATGTATACATTTCCTAGAATTCAACAAGTATTAACCAGCTTAGTTACTCAGATTTTAATTAAAATTCCTCAGTGTGTCAGACTACATTTCCTGTTCCTTTGGGGGTTATCTATAAATCATTATTTTATTTATGTGACAGTTTCCTGAGTTAGTTCACAGACCATTGAAGTATCTTTTTTTCTACTGCAATTACATTTTATTTATCTTATAATGTTTGTAGTTTGTTCCACTTCAGGCGGATTCTGGGTGGGTACAACAAAGTCAAGATGTAAGCAAAAAATTAAATAAGGTGCTACCAGTATCACATTAATTGCTCCCCATTGTTTTACTGCTAAAGATAAACTGACAGCCTTGCATTCTGTTTTACCCTTGAATGGTTTATGTTTGTTATAGGCATATTATAACCACATGCCTGGGAGAGTAAAAGAAATAAAGCAGGCAAAACTTTCACTGGAATGCAGGAAATATGAAGCCACCTGTACTGACAATTAATATATTGGTTTAGTGAATGATGTGTGATAGTCAGTGATTGAGGAGTTCATGGAACTTGTATCACTAAATGTACAACTGCTGCCCTTCAGTACTCGTTGCAACTTGAAGTGGTATTAGAATTTCTCAGATCTC